>VDFB02000013.1:6491400-6790522 GCA_007258455.2 Sequoia sempervirens | reverse complement strand
ATGGGACCCACCCCATACTCTGTGTCAAAGCTGTCGCCACCGGGATCCCAATACAATATGAATCCACATCCATCTGTCATGCAGAGATAAACACTTCTAAAAGCATCTACTATCCTGAATCTCTCCCTGTCTTCTGCTAAATACTCATGGATGTGATAACTGCCCAAACCATCATGCCAACTAATACCATAGTCGCCCTGTAACCATGTACCTGTATGAAACTGCGACATAGAAGTATCAAGCCCTGTCAAATACATATCGGCATGATGTAAAACGGACTGCTGTCCCTGCAAGTAATACCCCGCAAACTGCTGAGTCAAGTACCTGCATCTGCTAATCCCATCTTGTGAAGATGGTAACTCTGCACACAATAATGAATCACTCCCCTCACCTGTACCGAGAGAATCACCCTGTGCACAAGTATTGTGCATCGAATATGAATCATGTACAGGTGGATCAAAGGAAAAACTATAAGCACTCCTCACCGTGTACACCCCATTAAACTCCTCTGTGAGTCTTGTTTGGAATTATGATGCACTGGAACAATCCCAAACACTACAGTTATCACCCAACCAAGAACTAGCATCAAGAGTACGATCAGCCTCCAACTCGAAGAGTGGATTATCATAGACCAAACCACCATCAAATTCAAATAATGGATTGTTCACAAACTGCACAATCACTCCATACTGATCTGAATCATCCATCTCTGAATCGCTCGAATAATAAACTGAGTTGTACTCCTGACTTGGCTCAACCAGCTGCCGACCATAGTCAACTGTATCAAATGAAAAGATTGATTTGCTTCCAGGAGAGGGAAACAAATCATCACAAGTACCAATCTCCCAACTGGATGAGACTCTGAATATCTGCTGTGAAGATGGGAAAGTATCGAGGGTTGTCACACAACTCTCTAGTGAATCCACAACCATGTCACAGGAACTATCAATGATCTGCCCTGCATCACTTATCACGGAACTAATCTCAAGAGAACCTGGTGCAATGCGTGGCTCACTGCAACTCTCATCTAGTGCACTCATCCTACCTGTATCAACTGCTCCCGTGTCCGTGCTGGATGTAACTACATCCTCAACATCTCCCTCTCGGCTATGAACCATGGGTGTATACTCCTCACCAACCACTGCCATGCAAGACTGAACGATATCCAAAGGTGGTGAAGATTGTGCCAAACTCAACGCCACGGTAAGCCTCTCAATCTGTAACTGTGACTCACGAAGAGCCAACTGGGTGCTCTGCAATGAATCCATAGTCACCTCACGCTCATGAGTGAGCTCATCGATCCGCTCCTCTTTTCCCTTCCATGCATCATAACAAATGCAATCCCACTCGAGAAGGAAATCCCTGTCTGCTAGTAATCTGAGGTAATTTTGCTTCATCGTTCCAATTGCTTCTCGGAGTGCATGTATCACTGCAAGGGAAAAACCACTCTCACTGTGCTCATCTGTCGAAGGCGGACTCCAACCATAGGTAGTCAACATCTGACGAGCAACGTCAAAATGCTCAAGGGCGGTAGCAATCATAGTGTCATCCACATATAGTTGCCCAACCAAATGATGAGGACTCTGAAGCTTACGACCCCCATACAAGTTTTCCGGTTCACAATAAGCACTATGATATGACGCTGATCCGTCATCACTCACCTCATGATAAGCAGCATCATGTGTGCTCTCAACCCTGCACACCTCAACATCTAAGGTACTGCTGCTCTGTACCTCAAAGGATGGCTCAACTGGTACGGTAGAAGTTGCTGGTATGACAATATCTTCACACGCTTCTACTCTAACAGTGACTGCATGCTCATCCAACGCATGATCCTGGGATTCCATATCAACATATGAATCCTCTAACTGGTTCTCAGAGGTCTGATCCGAAAAATCAGACTCATCATAACATAAGTTCTCAACACCAACTGCATCACTAGTACCCAACTCTACAGTCTCTTCGTGTAACAACTCAATAGGGTTACTTTGCATGTGTGAAACCGCCGTTGTATCATGCTCACGTGACGTTTCACCATTGCTGTCATAAAAATCAGAAGTAGCCTTCAGGGCAGAAATTTCTCGAGTCATCTCATGCAAGGGCGATGTAGGTAAGCCATTACCCGAAGCGGTGCTAGTATGTTCTCGAATTAAATCAGCACTTCTATCAAACTCATCACATAAATTTCTGCCTTCTTCATAGGAGACTGAAAATATCAAATCATTTTGACAAAGAGTGGTATCATCCTTATGCGTAGATTCTCTATCCTTTCCAGGTGTAAACAACTCACGAGCTGTAGTGAGATATTTCTGTTTTGCGAACTCTGTCTTATGGCAAAGACTCGGGTGCACATCCACGTAACTCATGAAAGGAAGTTTGTCTTTAATCTTCTGAGGTAGATTGCTATACTCCTGGAACATGCTATTCACTTCTCTTTCTGTGTTTGGTGGTGTTCTGTCAATAGTGATCCTTTCACTGGTCTCAGGTGATTCTAACTGCCACTTGTCATTCGCTGTCCTAAATGTACCGGCGAACAAACCCTCATGCCTTTCACCTGTTATAACCTCATCGGGCTCCTGTCTCGTGAAAGTGGGCCTAGTAGGCCTATCTGCTGTCCGTGACACTGTCCTAGGAGCTCTCCGTGAACCTGCAACACTCCTGTCATCGTCACGATGTGGTGACGATCTCCTCGGAGTATCCACTCTCTGAAGTGCAACTGCCACCTGCTGTAATACACCATTTGACCGCTGACCTGCACTAAGTTCTTCGAAAGTGCATGCAAGACCTCTCGCATCGGTCCTCGACTCTATTGTAAGGAGTCTCTGTTCTAAGATTAACTGTTCTATCAGTCCTGTAATACCTGTCAGTTCTGTCAGCCATGTTTCCCGGCTGCCAGATCGAACCCTGTTGCCTGCCAACCAAAGTTCGCCTGAATAAATAAATACCTGATAAGACCCAAACTGTTCCGGCTGCAGAAGACGGCTAAAGCCTCAGGATGGCAGGATTTAGCTCTGATACCACTGTAGAAACCCTAGTTTCCCCTATTCTCCGAAACTGATTGTTTTCTGACGTTTTTGAAGTATTTTGGTTTTTTGCTTGTTTTTGAGTTTTTGAGCAATAAATGAAATGGTACGATTTTTGCATATAAATTGAAATGAATTCAATAAGAATAAAATAACTCTGGAAACTGTAGAAAATGGATGCCAGTATCTTTATTTGATCTTCTCTACTGATTACAAAAAATACCCAGATACATGCAATGAATAAGATAATGAATTTTTAATATTTTAAGAACCTGGTATTTGCTGCAACAGAAGTACAGATTTGTACGGCTGAGGTAAATGATCTTCTTCTCCTTCTGTCTGGTAACCTCCGAAGTCTTCAGGAACCCCAGCGCCCTTATTGATGCAATCTGGAAGTCAATTAGGAAGGCGTCTCTCTGGCTTTGAAAAGTATGGCTCTTGCAAATGGTACGGCCTGCTATACAGAAGTACGGCTGAGCAGTAACAGCAATTAATTCTAATAAAATGTACGGCCTTTGATGAATCTCTAATAGTCTCTGAAATAGGCGCTTGAGCTTGAATAGAATGAATCTCTGCTGGCAACTGTTACTCTTTAACCTCTGAAGGTGAAGGTACGGCCTGGTACAATTTGTACGGCTGGTAAGCAGCAATCAGCAATAAATACTAAAGTGTACGACTTCTTCAAAAATCAATGTCCAAGTCTCTGTATATGGTGCGCCCTGAAAGATGGATGTCTTCTGGACAAAACTTCTCTGTAAACCCTGGATGTAAATATCTTTGACGTTCTGTGATTTCTCCAGAATGAAGAAATCTCTCAGCTGCAATAGATCAGGTGTTATTTCACACCCTCTGAACTGCTTCGATGGAGATGGCTCGTTCTCCAACGAATTTCGAGATGAAACCCTAAGGTCTCTGTTGTTCTCTGGCAAAGACTAATCAATCTTCAATTCATAAAATGTCATAATGGCTCAGAAACCAATGCAAAACCTTTATTAAGCTGAAAAGTGCGATTTCCTTAATAATAGGAAATCATTAAAATATTCACTTTTTAATTCTTTTAATTTCCTCATAGTCTCAGCGAAATATTTTAATATAATTTTAAACGTCAATTTTGGCCCCTTCTGATGATGGGCGCACCCCTCAAGATTAATCACTTAAGTTATAATTAAAAATTATAACTTTATATTATAATCCTTAATTAATTAATATTTAATCAATGCAATTAAATATTAATATTTCGCCCGTTACTCATCCGATTACTGTTCCGTCTGAAGCTGACGAACTCTGAAGTGATTCCGGATGCCGCCAAATCCCTACTGCTAAAAATAGCAGGGGTCCCACTCTGCCTGCCCAGAGCTGCTAAAAATAGCAATTCTGCAAAAGGTCTCCGATCGAGTCCAAACGAAAGCCAATTGATCAAAACTGCCAATCTGACGCTGAGCCAAGCTCCGAAACGACCCTCTAACCACTCTGTCAGCCTACGAGGGTCTCATGATAGGCCAATCTCACGATCACTGATGCTCGCCAAAAATGGGGACATGACAGTGTCGAACATGGGGGCAAGGAGCACAAGATGATCACATTCTGGAAGTCGCACTTAAGGGCATGCAGGTTGACAAGGCTGCCCAAACTGCCATTCTTCAACTCGTGGGACTTTGAGCCTTACTTGCAATAGATGATAGTACACAATAACGATACTCCCACAAGTTGGTGATTGAATATAGAGACCATGTAGTGACGATAACATTTGCACTTGGAAAATTTACTTGAGTGTTTGGAATACCCTTGAGAGGAGTATTAATTAGTAGCCAAACCAACATGGAAGATGTCACACCAACAGGAGTCAGTCTTGGAGAGTATGCCGCTTAGACCTTACCCAACAGGAGAAGGACAACATTTGGAGTGCGGGTAATAGAGATTTGAGGAAAAACTTCCTCACCCCTTCCAAATGGAAATGCATCCTTGATTTAATCAAATGTCATCTTACTGGAGCCAACAAAGCATACGACATTTTTGTATGGGTGATCACCCTTATGGTCGGATTGAGTATGGGGAGGATTTATAATTGGGCAAGTGTACTGTCTGAGAGGATCCGAGAGTTCTTTTGCCTGAAGCACAAGGCATTCTATATGACGCAGCATGTCATCAAACTCCTACTTGATGCCATATACACCCAGGTACCGTCATACAAGTGGGGAAGACTCTAGCTAGTAGACCAATTGGATGCCTCTTGGCCAACTATATACTACTAGGTGAACTTGGGAGTACAAATAACGAGGGAGGACACACCTTATCCAATGATGTCATAGGCAAAGAAAAGGAAGCAAAGAGATACTTTGCTGAGCAAGGAGGACTATGACGCGATAGAGCTATCCTCATCAACAAAGATGAGTACAAAGGAGGTCTCACTCGCAGGAGAGGCATACACTCAGGAGGATATTGAGGAGGCCATCCCCATGCAGCCAGCCACAATCCTAGTACCTGTGGTTACATTACCATTTGTTGCTCCATCACTAGCAGTAGTGCCATCATTGGTTGTAGTTCCTCTACCAGCAGTGCCACCTTCGGTTGAAGACACCAATGGTTGAAGACGACACTAGGATTGAGGACTTGCTTGGCATGATGGGGGCACCACTAGATGCCCCTCCACTAGAGTTTCCAGGATTATTGACCGAGGGGTTAGAAACGCCACATGAGTTAGAGCTGGTTGCCCTTGCAGTTGACACTCAGTTGGGCCCTTCAGAGCCCTCATAGCCGATTCAGCCAACCACAGATGTTGCCATGGCGACAATATCAACCATAGTTCCATAGCCATATCTGATCAAGTTAGGAGAGGAGTCAAGTGAGGCCAAGTCAGAGGGGTTGTTCATTGAAATTGGCTGACTGGATGCATACGACCCCATCGGCACAATGCAACATTACCTCAAAGAGCTCCAATCTATGGCTAGGGTGACGTATGAGGTTGGGGAGATCTCTCGGTAGCTTGATATTGGCCATGACCCGTTGGTAGCACAAGAGGCAAAGAGGATACTCGCATTCATGCAGACTGGGTATGAGGGAGAGTTCTTCAAACGTTAAATCACACATGGATGGTTGGGAGTGGAGACAACTAAGATGTTGGCTGCTTGGCATCCACCTAGATCTATAGCTAGAGGGAGACATGACAAAGTACTATCAACCTTTCATGGTATAGAACTTTGTTACTGAGATGTCTTTCTCTAGATGCATCGCATTTGACTTCAATTGAGGAGGCCACTCAATCGAGAGATCGATCCCTTGCACAAGTTGAGACTACTCGGGCAGAATTGGTTGATCACATCCGAAAGTCTTAGGAGTAGTTGGTTCAGGAAACAGTGGCAGAGCATGCATAGGTCACAACCTTGGAGAAGACCGTACTGGAGAGAGATATATAGTTGGCTGAGAGAGATGCTCAGATAGTCGAGAGGGACTGTGAGTTGTAGGTGAAAGTACATGAGATAGAGAAGATGACAACTAAGTTATAGGAGAGAGAATTGGAGCTGGAGAAGACAAAGAAACAATAAATGAAATGTAGATCCAACACTTCCACTTTTAGTGGTCAATGAGTAACAAGAGCCACTTATGTAATGGGGTGATTAACAAGAGCCACTTGTGCAATGGGGTAAGTAACAACAATTAACAAGAGCAAGATCATTGGTGGTAGTACCACTCAGTGCTACATTGTTAGCTCTTACAATTCATTCCAAACCAAATACATAACTGTTGTTACAAATATTAATGTGATATGAAGCTGATTAAAGCACCCGAAATGGACCCCCAACTCAGGAAACTAACCACCCAACAATGTAATAGCGAATATACCTTAGAAATGTGGCAGATGGAAGTCTAATATATGTCTAAAACTTCATTGCAGCAGGTTTGCAACACAGTTGCAGCAGGTAGCACGATGGCGTGGTTCCCTAGAAAGAACTCCAAACAACAAAGTGTAACTTCAAACTTTTTGCAAGGGTTATGATAGGTCTAGGTGCCACCCATAGAGCATGAAGGGACTAGAAATGAGAGGTGGTTCCCCTTAGGAAACTCACATGTCCCCCTAGAAGAGGTACAACCTATACTTGGCCATACAATCCAGCAGCCCACTCACTTCTTTCCTCTAGAAATTTCAGAAATATTTTGCTAATAGGGGTGGTCAAGTGTGCAAACAACAACAAACATTTAATATTGCAACTTCATGGCCTCTTCCAAACTGTACGACCTAATGGGCATGAAATGGTATAGCCAGTAAGTGAACAAGTCTCCAAAACTCACACTCCTACAATCGAAAAGGAATCACATCAAACTATAATGCTTTAAAACACATCAAAATAGTCCATATTGAAAATAAACCAAACTTCAACTTCAAATCAGCTCCAATGGTGGCTCTTGGCTAGAACCACACCATAGTCTAGCTAGGGAATATCTTGCAATTCTGAAACTAGAAATCTATGAGGGATTTCCTCCTCAAAAATTGAAGAGAACCAAAACTATTTCGGCAGCATAACAGTATCATTCTTCAACATATCCAATAATGAGCCTTAAAGCCTCCTTATATAGAGTTTTGAGAGGGAAAACTCCAATTAAAATGATTAATTAATTCACCTTTTCCAACAAATTCCCCTTTAATAAAACCTTTTTCATGTTTGTAATGTCCCTTTCTAGTTGACATTGACTTATTGGCAGGATTAGCCTATTAGTGGCTCTCGTAGGCTAATGAGGCATGGTGAGAGAGTCATCTGGCAATCATTCGGTGATTATTTGGCTCAATATTTGATTGGAGTGAGGTTTTCCATTAGATATCATTATTATTTTTATTTATGGAAATGTTATATTATAATTTGATGTTGAGATGTACTTTATTAATTACATTATAATTTCATATTTTATAAAGTGCAAATAATTAAAATAATTTTATAATATTCCTTCTAGAAGGTAACTTGGGAAAGTTCTAGAAGGAGTCCAACCTCTTGAGGAAAAGTATAAATAGACATGAGGAGCTCATTGCCTATCATCCAGTATTTGTTGTTTGTTGTTGCTGAGCATTGTGGAGCTAGGGCTTTGCAGTTGAGTATCTTTGGGAACGATAACTCCCATAGATAGCATTACTGAGGGAGTGAGATATCTCCTGAAGGGTTGCAGATTTGGAGGTGATACTTCAGTCACTTCATTGGGAAAAATTTGTGGCATTTGGCCAATTTTGTATGTCATTCGATTTGGGCAATTAAGGAATCATTTTTGGTGATTAGATCTCTTCTCATTTTGATACATTGGAGAAGAAATTGAGTTGTTTTTGGAATCAGATTTATTTACCAGCAATTGAAGTTTCTATCAGCATTCAAGGAGACCACGATTTTGCAAGGAGAGTTCATAGAAAAATTCGATTTTGCTCTTGGGAGGTGGTGCTGATTTCTAGAGAGGAGGACGACCATTTTTTATGCCTTTGGAAGCTCAGAAAAAAAATTCATATCTGCAGATTCATCGGCTTCAGGTGTGTCTGGTCAAGGGTTCGATCTGGGTCTAAGGTGGCACTTTTTGTTGTGTTATTGCTTGCTCCATCATTATCAACAAAGGGCAACTCCATTCCAATCAAGTTCCTCTCATTATTCAGTTCATTAGCATTGCACATTTGGAGTTATAAGTTGCAGCTTAGGTGATCATTTATATCAGCAGTTACCATATTTCATATCATTGTAATTTGCCAAGAGTCTTGGCTATTTTATAAGTGCATTGTAATAATCTTTCATTTGGAAAATTAAGGAGGAAAAAGGTGTTGCATCATCATTGTTTTTTCTTCAAGCATTCTTAAAAGCATTTTGTACTTAGTGTGATTGCATGCCAACTGTTTGATATAATGTCTATAAGCTGTAGCTGCATATTTAGTTCAAGGAAACTCATCTATTGCATTTGAAAATACAAGAAAAAGATCTGCATTGTATCTAGGACCTTGCCTAATCATCATAGGAGTCTTTTACAAGAATTATATGCATTGGATATCATTGGAAAAACATTTGTATCAGACTGAAACACTCAGACCAGCAAGATATATGTTTGCATGAGAATTGTTTGACAAAATTACAAGCTACAATTTAAGGACAAATTGTGATCAGAATTAGCAAGGTTCATTACAGCAAGACCCTCTTATTTCTCCTAGGCGTCCAATTGGGAATTTAAAATACCTATTCGAAAAGATATTACACTTAAGTTATCAAAAATAATGATAAAACATTATAACTTAAGTGAATAATTTAATTATATCACCCCAAGTTATGGAAAAACCCGAAACACATCGGAATCCAATTTTGACCATGCCAATATGATACT
The DNA here is from genome assembly GCA_007258455.2 of Sequoia sempervirens. NCBI lineage: Eukaryota > Viridiplantae > Streptophyta > Pinopsida > Cupressales > Cupressaceae > Sequoia > Sequoia sempervirens. Next base: position 6,781,163 of record VDFB02000013.1, on the reverse strand, counting down.
GAGGCATTAGGTGAATAATAGAAGCCAATTTAGTGACTTAGTATAGATAGACATGCTCTTCAAGAAGTTTGGAGAACACCCCAAAAGTTAGAAATCACTTCAGAAAGTGTCTTTGAGATTAGTATTGACAACTAAGCTCATTGCCAACAAAGAAACCTTGTAACTTTGAAACTACGTCCTCCAAGATCTTTGGAGTCCTCTTGCCTTACCACTTAGGCCACAGGAACTCAAAAAATAGGCTAATGGTCTTCAAACTGATTAGGCCTGAGAAGGGGACATTATAGTTAATGACAACTTTATATGAGTCCTAGATTACAATTGATGTGCAAAGGTGTGTCTTATTCCAAATTTATGATGAAGTGCTCCACATTGGTATTCCAATATAGTGTATTGAAGGCCATCTTACCTTATATTTTTCCAATTTATGCAATTTCAAGATTGATGAAATTCCATTCTCATGCCCTTCTTTAAGAAGATTGAGAGTCCCTATATATTTTTTATTGATATCCAACTATTTTCATTTACAAAAATGTGAGACGAAACATTAATCACTATTAATAGGCATTAATTTGCATTTTATCTTCTATTGAATTTTTTCCTTTGATGAAGTTGTACTTGTATATATACTTGTATTCCAAATACCAGTAACAAGCCTTTCCTAACCTGCTGCAAATCGCTCCTAGTCACACTTATATGCACAGTAATTATCTTAACTTGAAAATGAACATATTCTTGGACGAAAGAAAATGGTTGTGATAAATAGCTACTCCAAGCTTGTAACTTGTATAATTGTATTATAGAAAGAAAGAACAGTCACAATATGCAAATGTCCATAAACTGCATTAGAATATAACCCTGAGATAACATTTAATTTGATTACAAAAGTGTTTTCTATTAAATTTGATTAATTTGAATACAAATTGATTATCATGATGCAGATTCTTGATACAATAGAATCATAGATAGCTGACAACTATTATGAATTTATGATGATTGCCTTTGAAAATCATCATTATAATTCATAAATTACATAATACAAAATACAACATTTTACATCTTCCTCTTCTCTAATCTAGTGAAAACTTGGGGAGAGATTGAGGTTCTAACCCTTGGAGTCTATTGCGGCTCCTCGCTCGACATAGAAGGCTATGCTTGTGGCTCTAGTTGGACCTCCATCCTACTAGTAGATGGCAATGACTCCTCTACCGCATCAATGTCATCCAATCTTATAGCTCCTTTTGCTGCACCCACATTCTCCATTGCTTGCCTCTCAAAATCAAGAATCTCATCTTCAGTAAACATTGGGGGCTGTTCATCCTGCCTTGTCTCATTGCTATAAGGATCAATGTCATCCAAATCAATGACCTCTGATTTGTCCTCTACCCTTCTTGTGCAAAGCCAAAAGTTGTATTTCATTAAAACAAGGTTATTGAGGTGTTTTTGAGCTAATTTGTTCCTCTTCATGTGGATTTCCTTAAACAAACTCTAATTGCACTTGTAGTTGGATGCACTACAAGGCTTTGAAGATTTGGGGTATTTGCACCTCAATATATCCACCATGAATATACAAAATAAAATATTAAAGAGTTAGTAGGCAAACCATATTTTATCAAATTATCATTAGTTGTAGATTTGAAATTTGTAACTTGTAAGATGCATGTGATGTAAAGACTCCAATTTTTGTTACCTAGTGACTAAGTGATTCTTCCTTGGATAGCAAGTTCCAAAGAAAAGAGCTTACCCCTATCAATTTTGTAATTGTGTAATTCTTGAAAAATGAGGTCTCTCACTTCAACCTAGGGTGTCATCCAATAAATGCATGTTGTGAGACCCACCATAACCTCTCTATTAGGATCTAAGAAGCTATCCGAATGGAAAAAGCTCGAGTTGAGTAAGTACCCTACTGCATGAATGGGTTGTGGAGTTGATTATTCCACCTCTGATCAATGATCTCCCAAATAGGATCAAATTTAAGGCTTTCCCCTTTGTAGTAGTTTCAAATGGACTATTTGGCCCTATCCATGGTCTCATAAATGTACCCCAATGGGTTTTGATCCCCATCTACCAAACATAGAACTCTAACCAAGGGCTTTGACACATACAATTTACAAATACAAAAAGATTAAGTTTACAAATTTATAATGAAAGAATAAAATATTCATTTTGAATTTAAAATCGAGTTTTTAAGGTTACCTTCATGATCTTTGTAGCCCTTTGTGCAAAAATATTATCAAAGCCCATCCTTGCGACCCTCTTGTAGTTCATAAATAATTACATTATTTTTATTGTAATCGGCAAGTTTATTTCTGCCATTTGACAGTTGCCCATTGCCAACGGTTGGTAGTTCTCAACAACCATCAGCCACCTTATAAATATTATAATTGTACACATGATTGGGGACTACATGCATAAGAAATCCTTGAATATTTTGTAAATGCTTTGAATGAATAGATACATCTTTTTGAATTACTATTACGAAATGTCTTGTATCTACTTTATTGTTTTCTTTAGAATAATCAAGTGGAGTTAACACTAAACATTTGGCGCCATTGCCTATAACATTGATTAAATATGGAAGGCAAGAAAATGGAAAACTAAATGGGAAAGCTAGTAAAAGAACCTGTAGAACCAAACAAAGAAAGAAAAGATCAACTCATGAAAGATCTTGTAAATTTGTGGGATATATCCATTAGGGAGCACGTCTAGAGGGAAGCTATTAGGAGGCAAATCTCTCAAGACAAGATTTGGGGCAATTTGCGAGTGAATGAAAAAGTAGATAATTGTTTGAATCAATTACCAAGACTTCTTGCTCGACGTCTTATCATCCTAAAAGACCTCCATGAGGAGAAAGAACGAGAACATCTGCAAAAATACTGCAATGATACGAAGAACAGAACTGAAGGGAAGAAGAAGAACATGATTCCAATCGTTGATGCACTTTGAAGAGTCAATGCCTCTACACTTGAGTTAATATGGGAAACGAATACAAAGCAGTCACGAATCACTAGACCAAAAGATTAGAAGGTCCCTGAGATTAAGGGAACAAAGAGAATGAAAGAGATGATTGAAGGTTGAAGTTGAAGAAGGCGAAGGGTTTCTAACCAAAAGCCCTAGTCCACCCAAGAGTAAAAGTTGAAGCGTAAGAAAAAAGTCGTAGTCGAGAAGAAAGGAAACCTTTCATGGAAGAAGAGCACATGAAGGGAGAGTGGGAAGAAATAGCATGACATCTATCGCTTCTCGACAAAGCATACGTAGACCTCATCAACCAAGTTGGAGAACCATCCATACCATCAACGTCTGTACTATCATCGAACAAAGGGGAAAGTGAGGGACAACCTATTGACAGTCTAACAAAGACGTATGAGAACACCATACACCAAATTGAAGACTTGATACTTATGGAAGAGCTGAATATTGGAAGGTCAGAGTCGATAACCCTAGGACGAAGGGAGCATAGAGAAGACCTTGAAGGCAACTCAAGAATAATAAACACTGAAGAGGGATGAAGGATTTTGGCGTTTCTGTGAGTGCAGGGAAAGCACCAAAATGTACAAAACAAGACTCTCCAATCAAGTTATCGTCACAAAGGGTGCAACTGGGAAGCAAGATGGTGACTCCCCCAACAAGTCTGAATGTCGAAAGGCAAAAAATTTCGAAGTTTATAGAGAATGGGTTGGAGGATCTGGTGAGACATTCCAAGACATGTGAAATAATCTGGGTAGCAAATGGCTACAATGACAAAGCCTATTGGCTGAGGGAATTTCTAAAAACTCTCAGGGGCATAGCTATAGAATGGTATACAAAATTGGACATAGCACACAAAGATACATGGGATGCATTGAAAAGAGCATTCCAAGAGGAATTCAAACTCCTAAGAGATGACAACGAAATTGTAGCAAACATCTACAATACTAAACAAGGAAAACATGAAAATGTACGAGCTCACAATCGTAGGCTCAAAGAACTGTTGGTGAAGCTAGAAAACAAGCTAACAGATGGATTAAAGAAGAGGTGGTTTATTGAAGGGTTAATCCATGTCATGTCCCCGAAATTGTGTCACTAAGATATAAAGTATCAAAAAGCAAGTAAATAAATAAATACACATTAAAAATATATTAGCCATTTAATATTATTATAATTATAATTATTAAAGATAATATTAATTATAATAATCGAATATAACATTGTAAATAGTAAAATACAAATATGTTGGCGTTTCAATTCGCACCTCTAGTATGTGAATTATAAACGGACAGCTATGCACAGATTAATTGCTCTTCAAATTAAGAGGAGAAGCTCCCTCTTTGCGGATGTTGCTTAAAGAAAGTAAACTAAAACTAATTTTCCAATCTTTTTGTTCAGCTAAGAGCACAAGGTTATAAGACTTTAGCGCCGTAGCTAAGAATTTCTCTTTTGAACCTCAACTACAACTAAGCCCACTCTAATGACGTTTCTAGCTACTCAAGTAAACGTAGAGCTTGAGAGTTAGAAATGAACAAGGAATGATTCTTTGACACAAATACTTAGACAAACTTTCTTCCAATGCAAATCTACTATACTTTCAATGCAAGCTGAAATAGAGATCATATAAGCATAACACATAAAACGGAAACTTGAGACAGTAGATCAAAGCAAATGAGGCATAAGATTTCCTTTTCTTAAATTTCAAGTAACAAAGATTACACTTTTGGGACAGTAGGATTGTAGCAATAACAGGCTTACAGTTTAGTGATCAACCAAAATACATTGACATTAGACACATAAACTGAACAACAACTTTCAGCATTACAGGCTTGCAAACTTGCTCTTACACTAAGTGAACAATACTGAATAACAATTTGAAGGCACTAGTAGGCTCAGAAATTTGCTATCACAATAACCGTTAAAGAAAAATGGGCAAGGCTGCCCTTATTTATACACAAGCTGAGGAGTAGGGAACCCTAAAATCTCCTTGCTTTACAACAAGACTTGCCAACATGCAAGCTTTATTTCTAAAACTAAAACAAGATAACTATCTAACAACCTATGAAAGCAAAAAAAAGGAAAAGTGCCAACTATTACAACTTGATTCTTTCTCCTTCAAAGAATGGATAAGCACGAGACAAGAATCGAAAGAAAGCATGAGATAAGAATGGAAAGAAAGTTGGAAGAAAGCAGTGAGTTAACTGCTGCTTTAAATCTCAACCACATCTGCCAAAACCTGGAAACTGCCTCTCTATCAGGAGCGTTGATACTATCTAAAGCCATATTCCGCTTTTCCAAGATTTCCTCGCCTTCTGCAATTGAACCTAGAAACTCTTTGACATCTTCAGTTGCTTTATCAAATCTTGTTGACATCGGCGGCTTTGCAACTGGAGTGATAACCTTTTATAAATATATCATCTTGCTTCAATGTATCTTTTTAACCCTGTTTGTGATCATTCCTTGTTAGAATCATTCCTTTGACATTCCTCCATAAGATGTTTGGCTGCAACATTTCTTGCATCTTCTAAAGCACACAAATTGAACACTAGATTGATATGATGCAAGTCAGTCTCGAAAGTTTTGATGAAATCATGATACAATACCGACTTGGTTCTGAATTCCACGAGAGAGTACTGCATATTGAAAAACTTGAAGTTTGACTATAAACTCAACTATGCACGGACAAGTTTTGCTCAAAAGCTAAAAATAGTTTGCTGATTTTTCTTCTTCAAATTGGCAGATTTTTCAAAAATAATCTGAGATATGGGTTTTGTGTAGAATTTCATTGCAAAGAGACCCAGATCGTCTGATTTTTGAAAATGTTGATGGCTGGTTGAAAAAGCAGAAACCCTAAAATTTTAGGATTTTCCCGAAAAAAAGCTGAGAGCTGGGTTTTGTGCAAAATCACGTTTTGGATGAACCCAGTTGATTGGATTTGGAAAATACTGAAGATTTCTTGGACATGCGAGGGAAAAACAGGTTCTTGAAAGTTGAAAAATTTCCCAAAGTTGTAGAGAATCATGAACCAAGCTGACCCAGATTGCTGAAAATTGAAAAAGATGACCCCCTTCTTCTGAAAATTGATGCCCTAGAAAAATAAAGCATGAAAATGGAAGCCTTTGTGTGAGCTGATCTGGAAAATATGAAGAATTCTGAAAAATCACCAAGTTTTAGCCTTCAAATCTTGAAATGGATAAAATTTTATGTTTCTCCCCTCTGGATGCCAACCTGCAAAAAGTGAATAATGAAATCCAAAGCCTTCTTAAATAGGTTTTTAGGATAAAAACCGCTTGTATTCTCCAACTTTAAATCTTTTGAAGGCAATCTCGAGCAGGATAGTCGAATGTGGATGCTGCTTCGAATGTTGAAGGATGAAATTTGCAAATTTCTTCAAGGCATGGATTCTTGGGCACCTCTCTTGGCAAACTTAGCCATTTTCTTGAAATTTTCAATTTTTTTGCTTGATATTGACCTCAGTTTGATCTTTGATTTCAGATGCCCAGTGAATCCTGTGAACTAGCTAACTGCTCCGTTGCATAGCTTGACTGAATCTGGGATGATTGTCGGCTTAAATTGCAGAAATCATCATTTGTGCCTTCAAAATCCTGGGCGCCCATGATCACCAGAGATAGCCATTTTTTGATAATCTTCAATTTGTTAATGCTTCTTGTTCTTCAGATGAATTCGCCATTTCGATAGTTTGACTGGCCTGATGAACTGATGGTTGGACTCGTTGGACAACTTGGAGAATTTTGAGGGGGGTCTCCTAGAAGTGATATCTCCTAAAAACTGAATTTTGGGGGTCAAAGGCTTGGGCACCCCTGGCTAGTTGAGGCACCCAACTCCTCCAGAGTTAGTCGTTTTTACTTGATTTTCAACCTTCTTTTGACTTTTTCAATTTTTCCTATGTTTTCGCCTTCGCTCAATCTATGATATCTGAAGATTGACAAATCTGATGGACTTGCCATTGATTTCGTTGAAGAGCTTGTTGGAATCTGAAGAAATATTTTTGGAGATTACAAACCTTAATTGCCATTTTTAGCCCCTCAAAAGCCTAGGCACCCTTGGCTACCTGCGGCACCCATACTCTCCAGACTTTAGTCATTTTTTGAGCATTTTCATCTTTCAATCTTGGAACCTCATGTTATTCCCTCTGCTTGATCTGAAACTGCGGGTGATTGAAGGATCTGATGATTTGGCAAAGACATCCACTGGATAGCTGGCAGAATTCCGAAGATAATGGATACATTTGCAAACCCTAACCTCTGCATCAGGTGGCTCAAAACCCTAGGTGCCCCTAGCTACCTGGGGTACCCAAAGATTCTAGACTTAGAATATTTTCCATGTGTTTTATGATTTGCAGTTTGCTTCTCTACAAAGACTCCTCCGTTCAATCTCAAATTCTGGCTGACTAATTGATCCGATGACCGTGCTGATGGATTCACTGTGGAGCCTCTTGAATTCTGAGCAACATTGTCTAGGAGCACAAACCCTTATAACAACATTTGATGCCTTGAAAGACTGGGCGCCCTTGGCTACCTGGGGCCTCCTATGATCACCAGAGTTAGTTTTATATTTGCATAGTTTTTTATGTGCAAATTTCAACTTTTCCCTTCATTCCTCACGTTTGTTGTTGCCTTGATTGCTGGAGACTGAAAAAATTCTAAGGCATGAGTGTCTCGGCGCTTAGACTGGCCAAGGGCGCCTAGAGTTTCCAGACTTAGTCAAAATTTTGCAATTTTCATGAATTCATAGCATCCCTTCTTCATTCTTTGTTCTGCATGCATGTTCACCATTTCTCATCTTCTGTGCAGTTTCTCGATTTGTACAGTGCTTGAGACCTTCGAATATGACACCTAGTAGTTGACCAACCTCCATTGATGACCTTAGAGCTATTTTAGCTTCTGAAAAAGCAGAATTGACCCACCAGAGAAAAACTAATCTTTTGACGATTCTGACTAGACCATCTTGATGAGGAAGTATTTTAAGCCAATCAAAATCAGTTTGAACCCTAGAAGCCAAACTTTCTATTTTTAGAAAATTTTGCCAGCATCCATTTGAGAAGAAACCCAATAAAACCCAGAAAAAGTTCTATTTTTAGAAAGTTTTTCTAAAAATAAAAGTTTTCCTAAAATTTAGGGCCAAAAAAATGAGATCTGGGTTTTGTAGACAAGGTCATTCTAAGCAGACCCAGATCGTCAGATTTTGACAATTTTGAGCTTTTGACCCTCATGAAAGCCATGTAAATTCCCAATTTTGACCTTTTTTAACACTTTTAACCATTTCTTGAAAATGCCTAAGTGTAGCAAAATTTTTAATTTGGGGTACAACAAAGCAATAACAATTATGATTATAATCATTAAAATAGATAAATATAAACAGATAATATTTTAATTTAAAGCGATTTCCTAAAAGAAATAAAGTGATCTCATAATAAGACAAAACAGTGCTAATTTGTGAATAAGACAAAATAAAGTGCTGATTTGTGAATAAGGAAAAACAAGGGAGGTGTGGTTCAGTCTTTAAAAGAAGCATTTACTAAGGAACGATTATTTGTAGGAAGGAGACATCAATTATTAAAAGAGCAACGATTACTAATGCAATCACAAGGGAAGCGATCTGATTGTTATCATTTGCATCGGCCAAAATTATATTAATTAGAGACAGCGAATGATAATCTAATGGTTGTGTGTCCCTTTGTAATGTCCCCAAATTTATGGTTAAGTGACTTAATTAATTTATTTTATTAAATTGTCCAAAAATTACTATAATTTCTTAAGGATGACTTTAATCAACTATTTTAATTAAATAAAGTGAAATATTATACAGTCACTTATTTGATTGTTTATAAAGTGACTTAGTGAAATATTTGAAATATGAACTATACAAAATCACTTTATATTTGTGAGTGAAAAAAATACAAAAGGAAAGAAAGAAGAAATCATTCGCACCCTTTTGAATACATGATTTTGCTTCACGGGAAGAACACGAGCTCTGGTTTTAGCGTTCGGAACCTTGCAAGATCAGTTTCGGGTGTGAAACCATCACCCCTAGCTGGGAGGACTTGAAGTTTTGGAGGTAGAAAAGAAATAGCTTATAGCAGATTTTCGTGGGTCTGAATTTCTGATATTTTGCTTCATCTGAAGGCGAGTTTTGGAGCTCGTTTTTACAGTTTGGAGGCGTTTCTTCATGAAGAAACCCTAGGCGCTCTTAATACATACATTCAGCCACATCTCCAATCGTGGTTTTGAGATATCTGGGAGAGAAAAAGGAAAAATGCGATTGAAGGAAGAAAATGACTCTTTACTTCCTCAAACCATGGATGTGATCATTGATGGAGGCTTCTAGGAGGGGCGTAAGGAGTAACTCTGGCAGGGCAGACCTCTATTTGGAAGATTCGAATGTCAAACAAAGACGTTTCAATGCTGGACGTGTTTTCTAGGCAGTGTGGAGGTCACCATAACCCTTTCTCAGTGAAGATTCTAAGAGAGGTCACTTAAGTTGTGAGTTACAGCTGCATTCTCCATTCTTGTAATTTCTAGTGAATATTCCAGGTCTGTAAATGTCATTTCTGCAATAACATTGTGGTGTATAAATCTTTGAAGTTCTGCATACTGCTAGCTCTTTGTATTTTCATTGGAAAGGTGGATGATATGACTGAAACGTTGTTAAAATCTGTATGGTCAGATGTCAATAGTTTCCTAATCTTGGTTTGAGTACTGTCTTGCATTTCAACTTGGGGAAAATCATGTATCTAAACTGAAACAATGTATATCCGAGTATTGAAATCATCATCTTTCAATATTCTTGTTAGATTATTGTATTGTGCTTTTAGTCTATGTCTGAGCAATATATTACCAGCAGTAACTCCCTTCTATATTCAGAGTGTTGAAAAATTCTATAGAAGTTGCCATGAAAAATGACATTGTATCACTGTTACTAGAAATCTGAAAGTGCACATTGGCAGCTTGGAAATTATCCTTATTTTAATCTGCACTGTGTTCAAAGAGTAAACTCACCTTGTATCTCTGGAATATGAACTAGCATGATATCAGAAATTCTGTGACAAAAATCAGATTAGACAATCTCAAGGCTCAGATGAATCTTAGAGTTTTAATTCAGACTATGCGTTCTTAATTGACAAATGAAATATGTCAACATAAGAGGAAAAATTATCGTTCAAACTAGCAAGGAACTTTACAGTGGTATCAGAGCACAGAGCATCCTGCCAGCCTGTTTGGGTATTGAATTAATTTCAGTTGCAGCAGAGTGATAGATATTTCAATGAGTGAGATGAAGTCCTTTCAAGAGTGCATGACAAAATTGTTGCAAAGCTTTGAAAATTATAAGAAGACTCTAACTAAATTGCTGGAGCATCCTGAGTTGCCTAAGCTGTTAGAATCTAATTTATCAAATGACAGGAAAAGTGAAGAATCATTATTAACAAAAAAAGAGGAGTCTGATCAAATCATTGGGCAGGTGGATGAAGAGAATTTCATAACAAATCATTCAGAGGGAGATAGTGTCTTGACTCATGAGGACTATGTGACTGAGCTTCAAGGTGATTCTTGGGTCAAACATGTAGCTACTAAGACTATTGACTTCCATAATATTTCTTGTGATGAGTTTACTAATGTTCTTTTAGAGGAAAGGTTTGGTGACTTCACATCAGCTAATAATGATCACATAAAAGGACATTCTAGCATGGAGATTTCCAAAACTACAAGGTCAAATCAAGGTATGGGTTCTTTGGATGTTACTAGCATTGTTTCATTACCTTTGCATCATATTGGCATGGGATCAAATGGTGGTCATAAGGACAATTCAGAAATTCCAGCGGGAAGTGACCCAAGTGGATTGGTTAAGTTTGACTTGTCATTTCAAAATAAAGAGGTCACAGCGGTGCATACATACTCTAGGCCCGCCCTGGAGGAAGATCATGAGGTAGAAGATTCTACCTACTACTTTGATGGAGGAGGTGACCATGAGGAAGTTGACTTGGGGAGGCATGATCAGGGTATGTTGCATGAAGACATTGGGTCCTATAAGCCTCATCCTTTGGAGGAGCAATTGAATACGTATGGAGGTGAATCTATGACTGCACTAAATCATTTTGAGCATGTACATAAGGCAATGGCAGATTTGTGTTGGATAACCCTAGGGAAGGGTAAACACTTCAAAGAAGATCTCTACCTCACCCAGTTTCAAAGGCTTCAAAAGGCCGTGGCAATGATGAAGGATAACTACTTGCATCTACTTGCGGATAGAGATCATCTATTCAGAATGTGCAAGATATATGCGAGTGCTTTGAGAAGGGAGGAAGATATAGTGGATGAGCTCACACACACATCAGAAATTCAGACTTCTATGGATGCCACACTCAAGGAAGGAAAATGCAACATGAAGAGGGCAAGGAGTAGAGTCATGGAGGAGGAGCTTGAAGCATCCTATAACGTGGTCATGGAGATCAAAGGGATGGACACACATGAGGATTCACCTTGCAGCTATGGGATTGAATTTGTGACACATAACACTCATGATTTCTCACATAAGTCATGCCTTGGATCTGCCCTAGTTGATGGTCACCCGATCATGGAGGGAGAGAAGATTAGGGATTACCAATACATCACTCAAGAGCATAAGGTAAGGCCTGATTTTCTGAGTTGCAACAGCAGTCCTGACATAACAGCAAAAGGGATCAGCCCTAAGGTTTGTGTAAAGAACCGGACCAATTTTTTCAAATTTTTTTCAAGAACACATCAACCAAGAAGCACCCGTTAAGGTTAGCACAAACCCAAACCAGCAGTTTGCAAGTAACTCTTTGCCAAGAATGCACACTCAATCTCGAGATGAGAATGATGCTGTCATACGGCAAGAGGGTCGTCAGTATCAACTGAAAAGAAGTACAGTGCTGAAAGTAAGCTCAACGCCTAGAATGTGCTTTCCAACCCAAAGTGGGAATGGAGCTACCATAAGGCGGAGATACTAAGAAAGGAAATTACAAATCAAATGATAATGCTAAAAGTAACTCAACGCCTAGAATGTGCTTTCCATCCCAAGGTGGAAATGGAGCTACCATAAGGCAGAGATACCAAGGAATTACAATGCAACTCAGAATGTAAATAGGCGACAAGCCAGCCTCTTCCGCTTATTCAGCGGGAAGTACAATAAAGTAAGAGAAAGATAGAGAGGAGAATTGTTGATAGTACTACTAATCAGCTTACAATATGTTAGAATGCTTGCCAAAGCCTAGTAATCCAAGTTCTTCAATGCTGCAATAATTTGTAAGACTTCCTCAATGCTTGACAAACCTCTCTGGACTCAAACTCCTCACAAATCTGCATTTATCTATGATTGATATAACAGACCAGCAACTGAAATGAAGCAATCAGCAACCCTAGAATTCACCAAAATACTCACAACTCACTCAATACTTGCCAGAATGACATGAGACTTGATGCAAACGAAAGCTATAATAATGTTAATGAAGACTGGACAAAGAAACAGCTAAAAAATTGAAGTATTTTTTTTTTTAAACATTTGCTAGGCAGACCAGAATGGTACGACCAAGAGAGAGAGGTGATTTTGCTTTTAAAAATCCAAATCAGCATTAAAAAATCTACAACTTTGCAAGAATGGTCGCCCCACATAGAGAAAAGGATTTATGCAATGCCCAGAACAATAATATTTTTATTTCATGAGATATGAGCAATTCTTACAATCAGCTATGATATTCAGCAACTCCAAAAGGAGACAGAAAATGCAAACTAGAACTCCAAAATGCAAGACAAACCTATTACAAATTATCTCTCAACTAGTTGCTATCTTTCAAGCAAGAAGATGAGCCAAGCTAGGAGGCATTCATTCCTCGAAGCAGAGTCCCAGCACCATTTCGACAGCATAACAATATTCAAGTCAGAAGATAACAAAATGAAGAGAAGACGTCTCATTTTATAGACTCAGCAAGGAATCTCCAAAAGCTTCTAGAAGTGGCGCCCTAATTTTCAAATTTGAAATAACCTTATTTCCCTCTAGGAATGGCGTCCCCTTCATCAAGGCAATATTTGACTTTTTTTATTAAATTAAAATTATCTTCTCAAAAGTTGGCGTCCCATTTCTCCAAGCATAATTTTGGCCTTTAGAAAATATTAAAATAACCTCCTGATGAGGCATTCACCTATGAAGTCCTCCTTTTTAAAACAACTTCAAGTTATATTGCTAGGCCAAGGGGTTAATGTGAAAATATAACATTATTTAAATCAAAATAACTTATCTCTCCAAAAATGCATCAAAAGGCCAAAAATCAACAATACCAACTGAACTGCTCAAAGAGGAAAGCCTGTTGAACTGAAGCCAACTGGATTGTTGCCAAAAATAGAATTTACTAAAAATAGTAAATTCGGAAAGTCGCTCGGATCAAACTGCATGCGACACCATTGCGAAGCTTTCTGAAAACCCAAAAAGAATCCGCCATTCAAAATCCCAAACTCCAAGATGTAGCCATCATAACTTACTAAAAATAGTAAGTTCAGAAAGGTTGTCCGACGTAGTTGCATGTCATACCTCTGCGAAGCCCTCCGAAAACCCAGAAGGAATCCAGGATCCAAACAACTAAACTCCAACAAGCAAAACCCTGAATCTTCAAGAGAACCCACCAAACAGTTGGAAACCCTAATTCTGCCTCTGACTAGCCGACAGCACCCCGGGGATAGGCCATCAATCACTTAGAAGTGCAGTGCTAAAAATGGGGACATTACAGTCCGCCCTTCCCAAAATTGCTTGTCCTCAAGCAATACCACCACAACTCCAAAAAAATTAAGACTGATCCATACCAAAACAAGTATGATACCTGGTTCCCAAGTCCGTCTCAGGAAAGACCCACCATGCCGATGCTGCACCACTCCGATCACATCAGTGAAAACATCATGCCAATGCTGCACTAACCTTCCTTGTAACCCCAAAGTGTTACCATCCATGATACTCAAACTGAAAGATCTTAAAGGAGTAAGATCAATATCATGCAACGTCTCATGTCCAGGATGCCCAGAGTCAACAGTAACAACCATACCACTGTCAACCACAATTCTAGGAAAGAAGAAAGATAGGCTACTCAACTCAAAATCAAACTCCTCAGCATACCTCCATACGGTAACAAACGGAATCATGACTGCAAATGTGACATCTTCAAATCTTCTTGCAAAGAGGAAAGCAAACCTTTGCAAGAGTTGAACAAATTCATACTCATATCTCCACATGGAGCTACTATGCCTCATCTGAATTATACTAATACCACCATGAAGACTACAAAAAACTCTCATAGTTCCAACCTCGTGAGTCTCAGAATGATGAATCAAAGCAAGTGGTAGTTCGTTGTCTTGAACCAACAATGAGAGAAAACTATCAAAGTTAACATCACAAACCTCCATAAGATGAACTCCGAGAATAGGATAGGTGTGAAGGAACAAATAATCTCTGTTGTTCAAGGCTAAAGTCAGCGAAATGTAATCTGATTTTAGTACTTCACACAAGGAAAAACAGCAACACCAACGAAATTTCCAAGAGTGAGTGTATGAGATGAACATTGAGTTGCAAGATAACGCCTCAAAAATGGCAGGAAAACACACTAGAACAATCTCCAACTGAAAATTACCACCTCTTTGACAAGTAGTGATGGGAAAACTCTCCCAAACGAGAGTAACTCCACAAGTAACGTGGCTGGTCTGCCTCCAACCAGCAAGCTCATGTCCCAAAATCTGCCCTTGTCTTGGCCAAGGATCTACGCCAAAAGCAACCAACTGTTCATCTTTCCAACCCATACTCAAAATTTCTCTCCAATCCATTTGTTGATGAACAAACGAAACCATCAAGTGGCTGGAAAAGAAGGGAACAATACCAACCAAAATGGAAATTTGATCCTTATCCCTCTGAAAGTCCTTTCCACAAGTAATAAGCTCCATCAACCCATGTTGAGAATCCCAAGCATGGATACCCAATTGAAAATAATCTCCAACACTCCGGAAAGGAAAAATAGCACATCTCTGAGTGCTGGTCAAAATCAAGTGTACATTTGTAAAATTGGCATTCCCTCTAATGAACTTCTGAAGCCAATCCATGAAAGCTTCAACAACATTGGAGCATGAAACATTAGATGATCTCAAATCCAACTCCCAAAATATACTAATAAGTGCCAAAGCATCATTCAACCAAAGGGATGGATTGTCAAGCATGTAAACACCATGTTTTGGACCCCCTTTCTCCCCTACATCATGAGTAACAAGTCTGGTTTCTTCACTCCTTGCTGCTGTAATGGACCTATGAACAGCTACCAAACTATGTTTGGACAACATCTTGATGTCAAGGATGCTGATAACATCTTGATTCAACAATTCCCAAGTGGAGACTACATCCTCAATCCCTCTTAAGCATTCTTGTTCAAACGTTCTTCGTCAAAGATTGCCAATTGTAAGGAGCGAATCTCCCTCATGTTCGGCTTGCGAATCTTCAATAAGCTGCAAATCACATTCCATCTTGTGTTAGGAAACTTCATCAGGATCCCATTTCAATCTACTATCAATTGATGTTTCATCTTCTATCACAAAAAGAGGATTATCATAAGTTTCCTCAACACCCACTTCAAATAGAGGATTGTTAAAAACTTGAAATTCTCTTCTTTCATCTTGCTGCTCCAAATATGCACATGCAACTTCCGACTTTCTTGAGACACTTCCAAGATCAAACTCCTCTTGAAGACTATCAAGCTCTCCAATCACTTGCTTGATTTCTTCAGCTCTGTGTGCACCCTCTTGCTCCTTGAAAAGTTTGAAATCAACAAACTGGGCTTCAACCTCTGTTAGAGCCAACTGAGTTTCTTTCAACTTGTCCTTTGTTGATTTAAGCTCCAGAGTGAGCTCATCAACCAAACTCTCCTTTTCCTGGAAAACACCAATGGTCTTCTTTGCAACTTCAATGGTGTGATCACGATCTTTAATCAAGTGTTAGTACTCCGATTTCAATGTCTCCAAGGAGTCTTTGACATGTTGCAAATTATGGAGAGTAACTTCATCCTTAATCTCTTTCAGTCTCATCAAAATGAACCTTCCAATAGAGATCTTCAACCAAGCTGTGTGTGTGATCAAACATGGATAGAGCTTGCACTTCCTTGTCAATGGACACCTTGAATTGTCTCTCCCACTCATAAGAATGCGAAGATGGTGAACTGCTGATAGCCTGCAACTGAAAATCAGAACCTTGTCCCTTGTCTTTGCTGCCCTCAATGCTGCTCCAACATCCTTGTACTTTACCACCAACATGCAGATAATGGTCAATGCCATGGAGATGATCATTCTCCATGATTTCTTCGACTCTATTTTTGCAATTAGCTTTTTGAATAGAAAAATCAGACTTGTGTTTGTAAACCTCTTTAACTCTTTCCTCTTCAAGAGCCATATGGTCTTCAAGCTCTTCTTCTTCATCACCGTCTTCTTGGTCAAACATTATAGCAGCATCCAACTTGCTCAATGGATCATAATCGTCCGCTGTTCAGAAAGTTTCTATAGAGACATACTCTTCTTTAGTGGCTGCAACCACTTCAAAGAGATTATTATGGAGCTTCGTTGAACACTCTTCTTCTTCAAGGACAACTTCCTCTTCAATGGCCACCTCATAGTTTTCCATGCAATCTGATTTTTGATCTTCATCTGGATCAAAGGGAAATTCATCCCACAAAGGTTCTTTATCATACCTTGGTGTCAACCAACCAGGATCCCAAATGGAAAAAGGCTGATTGTTTTGATCAAAAGGAAGGTACTCTTCATGCTTCTTTTGGAGTGTTGAGTCTTTGAATAGGTCACCATGTAACTCACTTGAACTGATTTCTTCATAAGTCCTTCTCTCCAAGGGCTCAGTTTGATGATCAAACCCATGTTCACCCATGTCACAAACGTCATAGTGAAGCTGAGAATCTTCAATGTTAGATGTTTTGAAAACTTCATCATCCCTATCCTCTTCGGGACCTTCATGGGAAAGTATGTCGCCAATTTCTTCATGTGGAACTTCTTGGGAAGTTGGGTCAGCAACAAGAAGAAAATCCTTCTTCATCAAATCTTCAAAATGAGTATGCATGAAGTCATGGGATTCGCCTCCAATATCACTAATATGTCCTTCATCTTCCTTTTCTTTAACGAACTCATCCCAAACAATAGTCCTACCAACATCTTCCGTAAAGTCATTTCTCTCAAGACCTTCATTGGATGAATCCTCATTGGGACTCAAGACTGTTGTTATGTTCTTTTCACCAAGCTGATTTTCATTACTTCCTATTACATGCAAGTCAAGGGAAGTATTATGGGGCTCTACCCTTAAATTTTCACTTGCCAAGGTATCTTCATCAAGCTCACGTTCATTTTGATGTGATATGTGCACCTTGCTTGTGCCATCTTCAATGCTAAATGATTGATTTTTCTCTTCAACTTGCATATTTGTGGGCTGCAATTCACAAATAGGCACTTCATCTTCTTCCTTCTTTAATTCTTCAACCAAAGCTTGTTCTGCTTCCCTTTTTATCATTTTCCTAATATGGTCCACCATCTCCGACTTTTCGGGCTTCAGTAACGCCACTCAATTCAAATGGGAATCAAATGAAACATTGTACCCATAATCATCTGGCATGTTTTGATATTGCTCACGGAGTTTGGCAGCCTCATCTTCACATTGTCTTTTATACTGTTTGGCATATTCAATGAAATCCCTTACAGCATCACTAACCTTTCCTTCCTCAGATGCCATAGTTGAATCTAACTTCTCACGATCCCTGGACCTTAGAAAACGCAACATCTTTGAAACTTCTAAAAGCTAATACTGAACTCAGCTCTGACCTCTGATGTAGAATCTGTTTTCTCTGTCAAGTGAACTCTGTTGGGCACAGGATGGCAGGATCTTGGCTCTGATACCACTGTAAAGAACCGGACCAATTTTTTCAATTTTTTTTCAAGAACACATCAACCAAGAAGCACCCGTTAAGGTTAGCACAAACTCAAACCAGCAGTTTGCAAGTAACTCTTTGCCAAGAATGCGCACTCAATCTCGAGATGAGAATGATGCTGTCATATGGCAAAAGGGTCGTCAGTATCAACTAGAAAGAAGTACAGTGCTGAAAGTAAGCTCAACGCCTAGAATGTGCTTTCCAACCCAAGGTGGGAATGGAGCTACCATAAGGCGATACTAAGAAAGGAAATTACAAATCAAATGATAATGCTAAAAGTAACTCAACGCCTAGAATGTGCTTTCCATCCCAAGGTGGAAATGGAGCTACCATAAGCCGGAGATACCAAGGAATTACAATGCAACTCAGAATGTAAATAGGCGGCAAGCCAGCCTCTTCCGCTTATTCAGCGGGAAGTACAATAAAGTAAGAGAAAGATAGAGAGTAGAATTGCTGATAGTACTACTAATCAGCTTACAATATGTTAGAATGTTTGCCAAAGCCTAGTAATTCAAGTTCTTCAATGCTGCAATAATTTGTAAGACTTCCTCAATGCTTGACAAACCTCTCTGGACTCAAACTCCTCACAAATCTGCATTTATCTATGATTGATATAACAGACCAGCAACCGAAATGAAGCAATCAGCAACCCTAGAATTCACCAAAATACTCACAACTCACTCAATACTTGCTAGAATGACATGAGACTTGATGCAAACGAAAGCTATAATGATGGCAATGAAGACTGGACAAGGAAACAGCTAACAAATTGAAGTATTTTTTTTTTCTAAACATTTGTTAGGCAGACCAGAATGGTACGGCCAAGAGAGAGGCGATTTTGCTTTTAAAAATCCAAATCAGCATTAAAAAATCTACAACTTTGCAAGAATGGTCGCCCCACACAAAGAAAAGGATTTATGCAATGCCCAAAACAATAATATTTTTATTTCATGAGATATGAGCAATTCTTACAATCAGCTATGATATTTAGCAACTCCAAAATGAGACAGAAAATGCAAACTAGAACTCCAAAATGCAAGATACTCAACTGAAAATGCAAGACAAACCTATTACAAACTATCTCTCAACTAGTTGCTATCTTTCAAGCAAGAAGATGAGCCAAGCTAGGAGGCATTCATTCCTCAAAGCAGTCCCAGCACCATTTCGGCAGCATAACAATATTCAAGTCAGAAGATAACAAAATGAAGAGAAGACGTCTCCTTTTATAGACTCAGCAAGGAATCTCCATAAGCTTCTAGAAGTGGCGCCCTAATTTTCAAATTTGAAATAACCTTATTTCCCTCTAGGAATGGCGTCCCCTTCATCAAGGCAATATTTGACTTTTTTTATTAAATTAAAATTATCTTCTCCTCAAAAGTTGGCGTCCCATTTCTCCAAGCATAATTTTGGCTTTAGAAAATATTAAAATAACCTCCTGATGAGGCATTCACCCATGAAGTCCCCCTTTTTAAAACAACTTCAAGTTATATCGCTAGGCCAAGGGGTTAATGTGAAAATATAACATTATTTAAATCAAAATAACTTCTCTCTCCAAAAATGCATCAAAAGGCCAAAAATCAACAATACCAACTGAACTGCTCGAAGAGGAAAGCCTGCTGAACTGAAGCCAACTGGACTGTTGCCAAAAATAGAATTTACTAAAAATAGTAAATTCGGAAAGTCACTCGGATCAAACTGCATGCGACACCATTGCGAAGCTTTCTGAAAGCCCAAAAAGAATCTGCCATTCAAAATCCCAAACTCCAAGATGTAGCCGTCATAACTTACTAAAATTTTTAAGTTCGCAAAGGTTGTCCGACGTAGTTGCATGTCATACCTCTGCGAAGCCCTCCGAAAACCCAGAAGGAATCCAGGATCCAAACAACCAAACTCCAACAAGCAATACCTTGAATCTTCAAGAGAACCCACCAAACAGTCGGAAACCCTAATTCTGCCTTTGACTAGCCGACAGCACCCCGGGGATAGGCCATCAATCACTTAGAAGTGCAGTGCTAAAAATGGGGACATTACAGTTTGTGATTGTGGATCTGCCTTGGATGGAGAAAATGCAACAGTGATAAGGGAGAGGTTTGAAAATAGTAAAAGCACTACAAAAAGGGATGGCAAGAATTCTGATTTTAATTGGGTCAGCAGTCATTCATTCTTGCAGGATCATATGTTGGCAACCCTTACACATGAAAATGGAATTAGTAAGACCTCTTCTATTGTTGGCCTTCACTTGGGAGACAAGTATGAGGACTTGTTTGTATGCCCAAGACTCGAAGGGACCAAGTTAGTTTGGTGTGACATGACAGGGGCAAAAAGAATTCAAAGCATGTGGACTTAGCCTTGTATGATGGCCAATTTGGTGGAGCAATTAGAGTTAAGGTATGATACAGAAATTTCAGTTTGTGTACCTAATTTACATCATGAGTTGCCCTTGTTTGAGAACCCCTTGAATGTTCAAGCGTTAGAGGAGATTGGGATGATAGAGTATACACTTAGTGGATCAGCCACTAGTGTTATGTCTTCGTATGGAGAGAGAACCATAAGTGATTCAGATGGTGATTTGTTTAAGGAAACAACAATGCACGGGAAACGTAGTGAGCATACTTGTTCTGATCCAAACCATCAACTCATAAGTTTATGGGATCCAGGTATCACAACACTAAAACATGGTGAAGAGAAAGCATGTGATGATCTCTCCTTTGAACACACCGTTTTCGTTACCACAGAACCTAGAATATGCAAATAAATCAAAGATGATATTGGGTACACTCTTGGTGGATCAGCCACTAGTATTATACATTCTCATCTACATGAACTTGCAATCCCTATTCTTGAAGTAATTGGTGACAATGAGTTTCCAAATGATAGCTTACATGATGAGAAACAAGATTTCTCTAATTCTGAGTTTGTAGATGATGTTTTCAATGTTGAGGAGAATGAAGTGGCATTAGGTATTCAATGGTTGAAATCTCTTGGAAGATTTGTCCAAGACTTTAGCAAGATTATATTAGAGCTCACTCACATGGGTAAACACATGGTGCTTAAGCCACAAAGGAATGAGACAAAGGATGGGACAGTTAAGGGCATGTTTGTGTGCTCTAACATTGATGACTTCAAAGGCATGGATAAGAATGAAGAATTCAGTCCTAATCTTCTGATTTTGAACAGCAGGGATATATCCTCACTTCCTAATTATATTGCAGCTTCTAACTATTGGGAAAGGAGTGATATTGTTTCTACTTTGGTTGGTGCTCAAGCAGCATGCATAGGTCATGGTAATTTATATGATGCATCCCATCTTAGGGCTGAATTTAAACACTTTGGAGCAGCAGATTTAGAGCAGTCCCAAATATTAAATGATGATTGGCTAGAGAGGGCAAAGCAAACCAAGTTGTTGGCTCAACAAGCCAAGTCCTATCTTCAACATAGTCACGATATGCACCCTTCTTTAGATGATGGTGATAAAAAATTGACTAACTCAGAAAATTTAGTTGTTTAGTATTTTTTGGATGGTGATAATGATTTTGTGGAGAGCACCCCTAGTGAGCCATACACTCAAGAGTTGTTCTTGATGAGTGTTGATGACATCTATACTACACCTTTGGGTTTATCACCTATTTCTCATGGCATGACAGCGACTTATTTGTTGACTGGTGACTTCATATTCATAGATTCATCATGGTTCAGTGACTGCCCTAGTTGGATTCACATTGCATTTTCTAACTCTTCATGCTCTACACCAGCTATTCAGTTTCTTGGGAGTGTGTGGGGGCATGTTTATTTGAGGGGCATTGAATATTTGATGGATTTCCTCAATATGTATGGGTATGTTGACACCTATGATTTCATTCCTGTGGCTGGCATGAGTTACACTAGTGGTATGTGGTGGCCTAGTGAGTTGATCTATGTACACATGGGAGGTTTGAGCACCAGGCTCCCCTTCGGTACCTTGGAGATTGACATTGGTCAGTTTTATCAGAAGAAGGTGGGTTTTCCTAGGACTTGCACATTGGATATTGGTTTTGATCTAGCTTCTTCTCAGGAGGATGTTGACATTCATGATGATACCCTTCTTAATCCTTGTTGGCGTAACAACTAGCACCTCTGGAGTAAGAGTTGGTACGGACAGCTATGCACACTACATAATGAGTGCTCTTCAAATTAGGAGGGGAAGCTCCCTCGTTGTGCTTGACAAAAGTACTTGCAAAGGAAATAAACTAAACTAAATCCTGTCTTTTTGCTTCAGCTGTAGAGGTACAAGGATTTCTCGAAAACTATATACGTTGCAGCTGAGTTTTTCTGGTTTTGCAGATCTACTAACTACAACTAAACTTAATAACTTAAATTCTATCCAGTTTCCTCAAGAAAACAGAGCATGAGGAAATGGAGCAAGGTTTTGACTATCAGAGGATAAACAAGTTTAGATTCTCTACTTGAAGGCAAGGTGGCGCGACTATTATCTCAATCTGAAAAAGTTTATTAGGCACAAAACAGATTTATCTAAACTATGGAAAGAATTTACCATGACAATCTCATGAAACCCTATGTGGCATAACAATTGATCATAATAGTAAAGACTCACAAAACAGATTTATCATCACAATCGCATGAAACCCTATGTGGCATAACAATTGATCATAATGGTAAAGATGCACAAAACAAATTTATCTAATCTATGAAAAGAATTCACCATTACAATTGCATGAAACCCTATGTGGCATAACAATTAATCGTAATAGTGAAGACGCATGAACAAATACCAAAAGAGCAATATTGAGGGCAAGGTAGGCGCAGCATATATTTCTCTCTCAAGCAAAAGTTATTTACAAATGAGCAAAAGCTCTTATTTATATACATCAAGGTGTAGGGAACCCTAAAATCACCTTGAGTCATCTACAGTCTTGCAATGCATGCAAGATTTACTTTAAGCCTAATGAAGTAAACTATACAGCTAACTGGAAAACTACCATCAGTTAACCAAAGCATCTAATCTAAAAATGGACAATTGTGCAAGCATGCACGTCCTTATTGAAAGCGAGTTAACTGGAAGACTACCATCAGTTAACATAAAACCCTAAATGAAACTCCAAGTGTGAAAAGCTGATCTCAGAATAGATATGCATGTGATGAAACAATGAGTTAACTTGAAAGGGTAACGCCAAGTTAACTCCTGTGTGTAATGTCTATCCTGAGAGGTGGAAACTGAAGTCTACTGGTCGTGATCTCGAGCAACCAATCCCTCAACGATATTGTTAACTGCGTCACTATCTGGAGCTATGAGACTCTGTCGAAGAATGCTATGTCGATGCAGCATATCCTCACCAGCTGTGATCTGAGACTGAAGTTCAACTCTGCTCCTTGTTGCCTCGTCGAACAATACTGACATGACTGTAAGCTGAGTAACCTTACAGCCAATAGTCTCCCCATTGAAAATGGTATGAATGAGTGCCTGGAGCTCTGACTAAACATCGGTAAGCTCAACATAGGCACCACCCTCAATCTGATACCGGCACGGTAAGCGAGATACTAGAGTCCTCACAAATCGGAGTGCACTAGTGACGTGCTCTCTACTCTCAGCCAATTCCGACACCAAAGTGTCTTCTATCTTTACTGTGAAAACCAATTGCGTTTTCCAAGAGTAGATAACTTCTCTGTCCTCTGCATCTGTGACTGCATCATATGCCACACTCAGGTGAGCAATCATAATCTCATCCCGGGGTTTGTTAATTGCCATATCTCGCTCCTCATCCTAAAGACGAAGACGGAGCTCTCGTGCATTGTACCGCAACTAATATAATTCTGTAAGCATAACACGGCCTCTAGCAACGAACTCCTCCTCCCATTCATCCAAACGCTTGCCATATGCAACCAAGTGATTAAGTTGACTCTGCTCTGCTAGAGGCTCAAGCATCGGCGGGAGTGTATTAATGGCATCGGGTCTATGTACAAGGCTAGAAATATACTGACGAAGCTGTCTGATTTCAGCCTTGAGGGCTGCCTTATCCTCTCCGTCCTTCAGTATTCTATCCTTGGCACTGTTTGTAGCAACCTGTAGGAGATCAACCTGAGTCTGACGTGTGCTACGACCAAGGTTGACTGTGATAACCTCAAAATCTTGAGATTCCAACTCAGCCAAGTTCTTCCCCTGTGGAGGTACAGCAGTCTCGACGACAATCTCCATATCAATGTTTCTCTCCACGTGGACCATATTCTTGACTCTCTTGTATGGCGCATCTTGGTAAATCTCATCAAAATCAGAATGATTAATGACATAGGATGGCTGCCTCCTCTTCCTTCCTAGCTGAGCTTCGATCCAAGATTGGTCTCGGCTAATGCTACTAGAAGGGTCTGTACTAGCAACAAGAGGTACTGACGAGAGTGAACGTGTAGAAGACCCACTGCGAGGTGGAGAGTCTAAATCCAATTCAATTTGAATTGGGGTTGGTGACGGCTCTAAAATTGGTGTAGGAACTTGAGGCTGAACCTCAGGCACTGGCGGACTCTGAACTGGCTCTGTGACCGGCTGTCTATCAGGCTCCGTGTGTGTAACAATGGCAAGCGCCTTGCCCTTTGAATTGTTTGGTGCTTGACCTTTCTTGGGAGGATTACTCCTCTTCTTTTGTTTAGGTTTTGATGAGGAAGGTAGTGAAGGATTCACCACTACTGGCGGCTCTGCTCTGGGAACACTTACCCTCCTTGTCTTCTTACTGTCGAGGTAAAGTATACTGTTCTGAATAACTCTACTTGACTTCTCCTTGACCATTGCGTATTCCTTGGCGTACCAATCAACTGCTGGCAACGGTTGTGTATCAACTTGCTCTCTGAAAAACTGAGGAAGAACCTCTCCCTCATCATCTGATAAACCTCCCACATCTTCTGACAAGAAAACAAAAATTTGTGAGAGAGAGAAGCGGCCGTAACTACGTCTGTGAACCTCGAAGTCATCTGCACAATTTGCCCAGTAATCCTCCATAGAAGGCTCATGATATATACCTCCAGCAAGGCGAGTTGAGTAATGACCTGAAAGATCATAGGCACGTGCTTCAACAAGATACTTAAGATGATATTTCTCGAGCTCTTGCCCTGCAATCTTGGCATCAATTGCCGACTTGCACCAATACATTCCAAACTGAAAAGGAAAGTTGAGAGATGGTCTATGCCTGCAGCGTAGAAGACGATGAACATCATGCATCTGTCTCAGGAACTCCTGAAAGATTGTCTTATCCGAAGGATAACGTGGAAGCATAGCTGGATTTCCGGTAAACCCGTATACTCAGAGGTAGGTGTATGTTGGGAACTGAATAAACCAATCTGCCCATCCATCCATCGCTGCCCTAGCAACTGCCGAGGTACGAACGTGCAACTCCCTGTCCAAATTTCTCACTGTATAAGTCAGAAAAGCCTCATGAACACGCTTGAAATGACGTTCAGCTCTGGTGAACTCAAGCTGATCATAATACTGATAGACTTTCTGAACACTGAGAATGCCCACGGTGTTTAGTCCTCAGAACTGACCCTGATAAGCGATCAAGTACACGAGATATGAACACATGTGAAACTCATGGGCAACTAGGAAACCAGTAATCTGCCTGTGGAGAATATCGCTGATGAAGGATGCCCAGTCATAATGCTCCTACCCAAAACTGATGCGACCAATAATGTAATACATCCAAAGCTGGAAAACATTTGCATGTGCTTGACCTGAGACACGATTCAGGAGTGTGATTAGAATCGCGTACTCATCCTTGTATTCACCACGACCCACATTGTTTGGCAATCTGTTTTTCGCTTGTTTTAACCATCTTTTTGCCATCTTCTTCTGACACTTGTCCACATCAGCATCAAATGCCTGCTCACACTACTCCATAGAAATAACCAGGCTGTTAGGGTGTTGAGGAATGCCAAAACTCCTTTCGATGTCTAGAGGCTTGAGACTGCAAATGACTCGTCCATCAACTGACACTATCTCACGAGTAGTAGAATTGCAATGCTTAATACAAGCCATCACGAATTCAACACAGTGAACGGAGATAGGTATGGAAGCGGCCTCTAGTAAACCAAACTGCTCAATATTTTGAATGATTGAAGCTCTGATCTTAACAGGATCAAGAACTGCTTCTGGCAACACCTTGTGAAGATCTGTCTCAACCAACCTGAGGAAGTCATGAGTAAGGACTGTTTTGGTCCTGTATTCGAGCTGAGTGAACTGCATTCTGAAAAATTCGCCTGTTGACTGTGAACTTGACTATGTTCTGACAAGATTTTTGGAAGCTAAAAATAGCCTGAGAGTCAAAAATAGCCTTTCGAAGAATTATTTTCAGCAAAAAATCTGAAATATGGGTTTTGTCCAGAAAAGGATTCTAAGACAACCCAGAACGTCAGTTTTGCGAAAATTCAACTTCTACTCGATTGTACAAAGACTTTTCAGTTGAGAAAATTAGTAACTCGAGAACGAATGTTCTGAAGTAAAAAATTCCTGAAAAATCAAGCGAACGATTTTAACTCGAGGTAATTATATAGAAATGATCCAAATGTTTGTACTTGTAGAATTCGCCAATTTCAGCATGCAAATTGTATTCTGAGAGAAATCTGAGATTCAAGGATGAAAAAGACGTTTTTATATGATGCTCTTTTTCTGTGAAAATCGCCCTTGAATTCTTCAAATTGCTGACAATTGTGAACTTTTAACCTGCAAAAAGATTTGTTAAATAAAATCACCTTTGATTGAAGATGAGGAATTCGCCTTTGAATTGGAAGAATTCGCCTTTACTTGAAAACCACGAATTTCCTTGAAATTTGCGCCTTTGTTCTGAAAACCACGAATTTGCTTTTGCCTTGAGAAAATACGAATTCCTATGAAGTTTGAGAATTCGCCCTTTGATTACTGAAGGATTGCGGATTTCTTTTGAGGAAAACGCCTTGGTTTGTTGAAGAATTGCGAATTTCTTTTGAAGAAATATGAATTGCTTTTGAAGATGAGCACATTTACTTCTTGATAAAACCACGAATTTATCTTGAAAAAATGTGAATTTCTCTTGATAAAATTCGTTTTGAAGAAATACGCCTTTGAAAATTGATAGAATTCAATTTCCTCTGGAGATATGAATTTATTTTGAAAAATACGAATTTCTCTTAAGATTGAATTTTCTCTTAATGAATTCGAATTTCTTCTGAAAGCTTTGTGAATAATAAATGATGGCGCCATACTTTAAATAAGAGGAAATTTGCACCAACTGGTAACTACAAGAATTCAAAACCCTGACAAAAATAGAAGACCTCTGATTGGTTGCCTTTTAGTTGAACTGCCACTGACTCAGCGTTCAAAAATAAATAATAATAAAATATTCATCATCATGCAATTAGCAAAAGGCGCCAAAAATAGAAAATCGCCATTTAATGCTAAAATTGCAAAAATAAATAAATATATATTTTGAACTTCAATTGACAATTCGGAATGAAGCTTTGAGATTCACCGTTAGACTTCACCGATTCCGAAAAGTCATCTTTTGAGCTCATAGGCGTCCACTTGCTCAAGTTATTCCACTTTTTATTAACTTCCTACTTTATAGCTGACGACAAAGTCACGACTGGCCAACTTCAACACTGACTTTCGGGTGACCGGGTGATGTTGAGACTGAGCTGGAGAATTCAACGGAAAGCCTACTGAACAAGGAAGAAATGTCTGCTGGGAGACACTACTGCAAAATCCATCATTTAACACCCTAAAAAATTAGGCGCCCCTGATTAAATTCATTTACGGGTTCCAGACTTAAACCATTTTCCAAAACTGCCATCTAACACTTCAAACGGCTGCTGACGGCGAACGGTAAACCCTGCTGACAAGAAACAAAGCTCACTGCATGCCTGGAGACATTCTGCATCCAACGGATATATGCACGACATCTGAAAGTTGTGTTAAGAGCCTCAAAAGTAAAAGCGCCCCTGGCTCTCAGTTGCACTGACACCATTTTGACGAAAATTGAACTTTCAACCAGATGCCCTACTTTGACCTCTGATATCTGGAGCTGGGATGACCCGATTCAGGCACTATCTGTTTTAACGGACGGCCAGAAGGGCCCACAAGAGAAGCCTTTAGAGGTGACGAAGCAAGAAAACTGCTTCTAAGACCTCAAAAACGCCAGTGCGTATTTTATTTAAAATATCCGCTCCAGACTTGGCCATTTTCCGGATATCTTCACTTTTCAGTATTTCACCAAAGACCTCGCATGTACAAGCGTCTGCCAAATCCCGAAGGCTAACAGCTAGGCTCGTTGAATAGATAAAGTAATTACGCTCAAGTCTCGTGAAGACTTCAAACGCGAACGGCCTCATCTGACAGGCCTAAAGGCTAGGCGCCTCTGGACTGTAGAAATACACTGCAAATTTTATGTTGGTCCGCCAGTAAAATTACTTGCTTGGTAGAACCTCTGCCACGATCACCCGGAATGTCGGATCGACAAGCACGATGGTGCATCGCGGAGCTGGGCTAGAGTAGTATTGATGTCAGGAAGACCTCGTCTGCAAATTCACGCATCTTAAGGGTCCTTTTAACCAGCGCCCCTGAGCTGTAGTTGCACTGAGAACCAATGGAGAAGCTCTGAAACGTGAAAACTCCATTATAAGCTGATCTTCAGACAACGGCTGCCGAAGTTCTGGGATTCGGATGACTGCGTTTGATATCTCGTTGGATAAGCAGACCAGTCGAGAAGAGATTGACTGCATGAGCCACCAAAAATACCAGAATCTATCCCCTCTTTAAGATGGGCGCCCTCAAGCTATAGTTGCGCTTTTGCCTGAAAAGAACAATTTTCTCCTCTCTGGAACTTTGGAAATTTCTACTTCTGACGCTATTTGCCGGAGTTACGGGTATCGGAAAGCTTCGCTAGATAGCTCATCGGATAGCCAGACCAATTTTGAAGAGATTGACTGTATGCATGAGCGTTTTCAACAAGATCTTGACCTTCAAAAAGAAGGGTGCCCCTGGACTGTAGTTGCGCTTTCTTGCTTTTCCTCTGAGAAATCTTCATAAATTGACCATTAAAAATTCCGTTTCGATCACTGAAATCATCATGTGCAATGTGAAACGCCATCGTGAGATGTTCCTCCATCGTGAAAAGCTCCATTCTGAGTCTCTGCTTCAGGTTCTGTTCAATAAAACTGACTTTGACCGACAAAATATTGACAAAAACTCCATGCTTGATATTGCCCAAAACTATATTTTACATCATTTTAGCAAGGTTAAGACTAGTTTATGCAAAATGCCTTGATGAAGCAAAAAATTTGGTTTGGGTACAACATGAGGCTCCGTCTGGTGACCATGTCGGATACCTACAGCATAGGAGAACCTAAGAATCTCAGTGTTACATAGACCAGTGATGTATAATTGGGCATTGGAGTCAGGACTTTCCCTATTCATCTAAAAACATTTGGAGTTTCCTAAAAACCTAACCTAAAAATCACCTAAAACAAGACTACCTAAATCACCTAAAACACGACAAAACATCACAAAACGGGGAAACACAATACGACATAACGATAAAGCATAAAAATTACTTACAAAATATTTACGATATTACTCCTCCCCCGGAGGGTTGAAGTGCTTAAGATACTGCCCGCTATAAGGAAGCGGGAAGAGCCTTCCATCCTGATGTGAAAGAATATAAGTGTTCTCTCTTGCGGATTCATGAATCTGGAAGGGCCCTAACCATAAGGAATCAAACTTTCCATGCATTCCTTTTGGCTCATGCCTTTTGTCCCACAAAAGGACTTGATCTCCGACTTGAAAGTCTCTGTGACGAGCCTTCTTATCAAAAATCTTCTTCACTCTTTCTTGGTGCTGAGTGATCTTATCGACAACCTCTATCCTCTCCTCTTGAAGTTTCATCAGGAGCAACATCCTCTTCTGAATAAGATCATTGAATTCTTCATCCTCTACTGTAGATGCCAGCTGCAAAGCAGACAACTCCAAGGTAATGGGCAAAATGGCTTCTGTACCATACAAAAGTATAAAAGGCGAGGTGCCAATAGCTCTTTTAGGAGTTATACAATCAGCCCAAAGAGCGTCGTATAACTTGGTATGCCAAGCTCACTGATTTGACTCAACCAACTTGCGTATAATTGTGACAATGTTTTTATTGGATGATTCGGCCTGTCCATTACCCTGAGGGTAATAATTTGACGAATGCGACAACATGATGCCGTGATCAAAACAAAAACTTAAAATCTCCTCTGACGAGAAGCAAGTAGCATTATCAGTCACAATTTTCCGAGGAACTCCGAAGCGAGAAATGATATTCTCCTTGAGAAGGCTGCAAACTACTTCAGACGAAGCTCGTTTAGTAGGAACCGCCTCAACCCATTTTGTAAAATAATCTGTCGCTGTAAGGACAAAAACATGCCCCTTACTGGAAACTGGATTGACAGGTCCCACAAAATCAATACCCCACTACTGAAATGGAGTGTCGATAACAACTGGCCTGAGTGGAAAGGATCCCAATTTCACTTTACCAGCAAACTGCTGACATAACTAACATTTGTACACCCAATCATATGCATCACGGAACATAGTTGGCCAATAAAACTGTGCTCGTAGAATCTTGAATGCAGTGACCCTTGATGAAAAGTGTCCTCTGCATGCCTGATTATGAAAAGCTTCTAACAATCTTCATTGTTGATCCTTTCTGACACATAATAGGAAAGTTCTGTCAAGGCCATGCTTGTACAGAACGTTGTTAACAAGCACGAAATTCTGTGCTTTCAATTTCAGTGTTCTTTTCTGCTGTTTGTCCATGTGACGTGGACATTCTCCATACGTTGAATAATACCATAGAGGTGTGTACCATTCTTCCGCAGAATTAACAAGTAGGACCAAAGGAAGATCCTCTTCAACTTCTTGGTCTAAACCAATTCCACCATTGCTCTTGAATTTACGATCTCCATCTTCCGCCAATAACCTGCAAAGACCTTGTCCGCGAACAAGCTTGGTCGGCTTGATCTCCAGATCATATTCCTGAACCCTTGCAATCCAATTCCCTCCTTTCGTGCCCATCTCCTGCTGAGTAAGCACACTTTTCACTGCTGGATTGGTGACATACACTGTTGTATGTGAATTCAAAAGATAAAACCTGAAATTCTTGACAGCTCTAACAACAGCATAAGCATTCTTCTCAATCTGAGAATAACGCATCTCAGCATCTTTGAAATTAGCACTCATAAAAGCAATAGGAGATTCTCCCTCCTCGCTGAGCTTCTGTGTCAGAATGGCAGATAATGAATGTTCCAACGCATAACAATAAAGAATAAAATTCTTCTGAAAGTTAGGCCGAACTAACACCGGTGCATTAGCAATAGCTTCTTTGATCTTGATAAAGGCCTGTTTGCCTTCATTCGTCCACACAAAAGTAGACGTCTTCTTCATCATTGCTGAAATATCTTTCGTCAGCTCTGAGAAATCAGGTACGAACCTTCGGATAAAGTTAGCCTTACCGAAAAAGGAATGCACCTGCATTTTGCTTGTCGGGAGAGATAGGTTTCTGATTGAATCCACCCGATTCGGATCTATTCTGGTACCTTCTTTGGAAACGATATGGCCAAGTAACTTGCCCTCCGTCACCGCAAAGATTGTCTTCTTCGGATTCAAAGATATTTTGTGATACCTACATCTCTCGAACACTTTCACAAGATGTGAAAAGTGATCACTCCGTTTATTTAAAAAAACGGTTAAATCATCAAGATAGACAACTATAATCTTATTCCTAAGATCCCCAAATGCTAAATCCATGGCTCTCTGAAAAGTAGCACCGGCGTTGATAAGGCCGAAAGGCATCCTCTCATAAGCAAACGTTCCCCACGGCGTGGTGAAAGCTGTCTTGATCTGATCCTCCTCAGCCACTGCAATCTGATTGTAACCAAAAAAACCATCAAGAAGTGATAGCATTTCCGATCCGGTAACTGTCTGCAATGTATGCTCCATGATCGGTAAGGGATAATTGTCCTTTAAGGACGATTGATTCAAGTTCCTGAAATTAACGCAAATTCTGATTTCTCCATTCTTCTTGCGCACAGGAACAATATTTGACACCCAAGTGGAGTGATGAATAGGAAAAATTATTCTCGAGTCCACCATCTTTTGAATTTCCGCATAGATAGTATCTTGAATTCGCAGATTATAATGTCTTTGTTTCTGCCTGAAAGGCTTCACTTTAGACTTCAGCGGAATTGTATGAGACAATTCAATGGGTGTGAAGACCTTTAAATCTTCATATGACCAGGCAAAAACATCCTTGTACTGCTTGAACAAGGCGATAAACCTCTCAGTTTCTTCAGGAGTGCAACATTTGCCCAAATTCACAAACCAAGGCTTGTCTTCAGTACCTATGTTGACTTGATTATATTCTGACGAAGTATTCACCCCTGACCTCTTCTGATCTTGGATGTAACGATCATGCCTATCAATATCCTCTAAGGATACAAAACCTTTAGGAATCTGATTTCCTTTCAACTGTATGATTCCAAATTCTATAACCTCAGATTCTTCAGCAATTAACTCTTTGTAAGGAGTTGTACTCCCTTCAAAGAACAATTCTTTGTAGTTGTCTCCCATGACAAGAAATTCTTTGATATCCTCATCGTCACTAAAGACTTGCCAGTTGTCTGAATTATCAGGAACAGCTGGTCTGTAGATTAACTCAATAGCAAATGAGTTCTGACGAAAGTCAGAGTTAGGCATAAAAAGAGCAGCTGAAACTGCAAGTGCATCAGCTTTGCTATTGCTCATTCTTGAAATATATTTGATATTAAATGCATCAAACCAGTCGATTGCATTCCATACCCTCTGCCTGTAGTTCTGGAGACGATTCTTTCTCACGTGAAACTGCTCTCTGACCTGCTTAACGATCAGCTCTGCATCTCCTTCAACTTGAAGCAGCTTGATCCCCATATCCTTTGCGTTTTTGAGACCTAACAAAAGCGCCTCATATTCAGCAGTATTATTAGTGCAATCAAATTGCAACCTATATGCAAAAGGATATAAACGACCTTCGGGAGAGATAATCACTACTCCCGCTCCGGAACCTGAAGTCAAACAACTGCCATCAAATTGCATAGTCCACATCTCCGATTCTTCATCTAATAATTCGGTGGAAAGAGCAAAATTCTGACAATCTTCCGTCACTTCAGATACCATAGCATATGTGCCTGGACCCGTGTCTTGATACAACACTTGAGCATGTGGGCCTTGGGACTTCACTACTGTGAACTTTGATTTGGTTTCCGGCTCTAACTTGAAAGTGCCTTTCTTCAATGGGATTGTCGCGAACGACCAATCCATTTGTATTTCTCCTCCAAGATCCTTGCAAAAACTTCTACTAAGTAGCATCCCGTAACTAGTAGGACTATCAGCTACTAGGATAGTCATCATAATCTCTTTCTCTGGACATGACGCTAGCCTCATTTGCGCATCTTTGAGATGACCGACTAACGGCACCGGTTTGGACTCAAGTGAATAACACTTTTTCTGAGTCGGGGTGCATGAAAGTCCCAACGCGTTCATAATCTGTAAGGGCATAACGTTGTCCGAAGCTCCACTGTCAATTATGCAATTGCTCAACTTAAAACCTCCTATATATAAAGATATATAGAATGGCCTAGGCTTCTCTTCTACAGGAACTGAGGATTGTAGTAATGTCGGCTGAATGACATTCTTCTTTTTAAGAACATTCAAGATTCTATCCAACTGCTCTGGATGATCTTGTAAATACTCTAGTTGAGATATCTGCACCTTCGTCTTCATCATGGAAGACACGATGTCAAAGCTTGCTGAAGACGTATCTAAAGCTACTGGCAAGATATTCTCTTGTGAAGGTTTAAGATTGGAAGTAGAAGCTACTTCCTTTGCTTTTGTATTCAAATTCCGCTTTTCCTCTTCCTCCTTCTATGCTTTGAAATGCTGAGCACGTGTGAACACAGGTGAGGTGATATTCTCGTGATTCACTGCAAGAGAAAAATGACGGGATTCTTCTTCTTTATTAACGGGTTCTCGATCAAAATATCCCGTTGCGGAGTCGCCATCAAACTCGTCTGTCTGTGAAGAGACGACGTTTGAACTGGAAGGTATGAAGTCTGAACTAGGAGCAGAATCGGCAAATCCCATGAGCTGATTCATTCTTTGATTTTCCGAACAAGTAGCCCCGGTGTGCTCTGCTGAATCATGGAACGTGCAAAAAACCGTAGCCTTCTCAGCTTCATTATTTTGTCTTGGTTGTCCTCGCGGAAACTTTGACTTGAAATTATTGTACGGCTGAAAATTATTCCTTCTCGGCTGGTACATTGGTTGTGATTGAAAAGGTGGTGGTGCGGGCAAAGCTGGTTGTCCTTGAGGTGGTGACTGTCTCTTCAGTATTGTCACCTCATTTGCTACCTTCTGTAGCAACGGATCAGCCGACGCTTGCACGAGCGGCCTGATCAAATCATCTTTCATCTTGCCGGTTGTAATTATGTTATCTTCAAGCTTGATTGCTTCCTCCTGAAGGTGTTGTAGATCATCTTCTTCGCTTATCTTCAGGAAAAAGGCAATTTCTGACGGCAGCGCGTTGATGAAAAAACTCATCAAAATCTCATCAGACGAATTCAAGGTGTGAGAAAGACGTGTAACAAGGCGATTAAACCTTGCCACAAATTCTCTCATCGGTTCATGCTTTTCCATCTTTGAATTTGAGAGTTGTGCAAATAGTCTATGGTTGTCTTCGGCAGGCTTGAATCTTGCCAAAAACTTCTCGCTCATGACAGCCCAACTGGTGATAATTCCTGGTTCAAGATTATTGAACCAATCTGTTGCGTTGTTTTCAAGAGTCTCCACGAAAAGACGAACGGCGATGTCTTCATGTGCAACATGCAAAACGGAACAAGCCACCGTGAATGCTGATAAATGTTCATCTAGATGTTTGGAACCATCGCCATGAAATCTCGGGAAAAACTTGTGTGATCCCTTGGGCAATTCATGATGTCCTGGTAAAGCCAACGGTCCAATATTGTCGCCCCAAGGCAAGGGGGCTGGACGTCGTGCGTTTCTTCTATTACGACCGTTGTGATCATCACCATTGTTGTTGTTAATAATACGATCACCCATCTCTGCAATTGGAGTGGGAGATTCTTCTTCAAAAATTTCTGATTCAGTAAACTGATCAGGAGCTTCTTCAAAAACAGGATCTGACTGGATAGGAGGATTTCCTCTCCTTCTTCTAATGTAAAGTCGGTACGCCAGGATGCTTAATTCCACGAAGGAGGTGGCAAAACTGGTCTACCTGCTGCAAGATCTGCTTTTTCTTCTTCTTTATCCAGAGTTGTAGCCGCGTTTCTCCACTGAGTGGTAGATGTATGATTTTCAAAAATAAATGTGTGCAAGCTACTGATAATATCTGACTGTTCTGCTTCGATGAAGACTAAATTCGGCTGTATAACAGGCAGACTTAGTGCTGGTTGTTGAACTGGAGCAGTAGGACTCCAGATAGTCATAACCGTGACATGAAGTTTTCGAGGCCTCATGCCCCACGGTGGGTGCCAGAAAACTGTTGGCGTAACAGCTAGCACCTCTGGAGTAAATTATTTTATAATTTATTTCTTTTTAAATATATGTCGGCTCTCCTACAAAGCGAAAACGGGCTATGGGGTGGCTACTAAGGTGGAGAGAAAAGAGAATTGGACATCTCACCTATGCTAGAACAAATGTTGTCTCTCGAAAGTAGGTACCTTTCCATGGGTGGCTATTCAAAAGAGAATTCTCACTGGGGATTCTCAGCTGAGAAAATTAGGGGTGATCGGGCCAAGTAGATGCATTTTGTGTAAAGGAGAAGAAGAATCTACAAACCATATGTTGTTGGAATGCCAATTTGCTAGGGAATGCTAGTTTCACGTAATGAAGAAATTAAGTTGGCACGATCCCCTACTAATGAATGTCACCAATCTTTTTATAGCGTGGCCCATTCTAAAAGAAACTCCTACTCGAGTCTCTAGTTAGTGACTCCATCCATAGTCATATGGGAAATATGGAAGGAAAGAAACAGACGAATCTTCCAAGACAAATGCATGGATCTCAGCCCATTCATGACCAAGCTAGAAGAAACCATTGTAGAGGTAATCAACAACGTACTAAGGAATCAATCAAGATCCAAGAAGTTTTCATTTTGGGACAACCTAATGTTAAAATCTTGGTCTAGTCTTGAAGTACCCCTTGTTGATGGGGTGGCGTGGGCTAAACCGGCTAGGGAAGACCGGCTAGGGAAGAAACAATGTGGTTGCTACGAAAAGAAGGCTAGGTAAAACTAAATTTTGACAGCACATAGAGGGGCAACCTAGGGATTTTCGGTGCAAGATGCATCTTTAGAAATAAGAGGGGGGAAGTATTGAAATGTTGTGTATCCTACTGCCAAAAGGGACAAACAACGAAGTAGAACTTGCTGCCCTTTGGCATGGTATGAATGAAGGCTCAAGGATGGGGATAAAAAAGCTAGAAATGGAGGGCGACCCACTCCTCACAATCAACGCACTTCACAAAGGGTAGACAATTAATTAGAAAATAAAGTGGTTGTCGAGTGTTGCAGGTTGCTCAAAGGTTTTGAGGACTTTACAATAATGCACATCTACAAGGAGGGAAATCGTGAGGCAAACGCGCTGACCAACATAGTTGCTAATGATGTTGGCACGGCTTGGTTGGTTAGCTAGCAAATCATTAATCAAACATGATGAGTCTAGCACGTGATTGGGGGCGAACCCAACACCTTGTATTAAGAATGATTGTGGGAGGACCGAAGTTCATACGATGAGCACTTATGCCAGGTGGTGGCAGGCTTGAAAGCGACAAGCCATGGTGTAAGCACCTCGCCACATGGCATTGGAGTACAAGGGGCTTATGCGAACTGCACTCTCCACTTAATCCCTCTTTTGAGACCAAGATCATGGTGTGCGAAAGCAAATTGGGGGCAATAACGGTATAAATCTTCGCTCCATGCCAAGTAAGGCCATTAGTTATTTATTGCCTTTTGAGGGGTATGCAATGGGCATTCGAAAAAAATTATGGTGTGCTTTGGGCCTGCAAAATATAGATATGACTGTGAGATTGACAAGCCCACGTTGGCAAGTCACATTCTTAGGCAACATCATGGACTTGTGGCTAAAGCTGGTCCTCAAAGAGCGAAGTGGCCCCATCTTGAGGGTAGTGAAGTGGGTTCTACGGGAAGATTTTCTAAATGACAATTGCTAGTATCAAGTCAATACTAACATTGCTTCTTGGTTTGTGGCCTCCCTCCTAGACCTAGGGGAAGACAAAGAAATGGTGAGGGAGCTCGCGATGGAGTTGTTTAAAAAGAAATATTTGGGTGTTTTGGAAGAATTCATCCATGTCACTCACTATGGTGTGAGCATCCCTTGACCAAGAGAAATCTCGCGGGTGGTGGAGGAAGTTGCAATGGTCGAGTGGCTCCCATTTCTGGCAAACTTTCACACCACAACATCAATGCATCATAGGGCTAAGGTGCGAAGGGGGTGAGAATTCTTGAAAAGGATCTCCAACTTTAAGCCAGTCTTTGACTTCAACTGGCTCCATGAGTTCGCATACCAAGTTCGGAGCATGGTGCATAGAAATCTTTGAGTAGCTTCCTATATAATTGTAGAGGCATATAGCATAGTCTAGGTTATCTCCAAGATGTATATACTCCCTGGACTTTTGTAGCCTACTAATGTAGCCACAGTGGCACATAGTATAGTCTTTCTCACTCCATGAGTTTGCATACCAGGTTCAGAGCATGGTGCGTAGAAATCTTTGTTTAGCTTCTTATATAATTGTAGAGGCATATAGCATAGTCTAGGTCATCTCCAAAATGTATATACTCCTTGGACTTTTGTAGCCTACTAATCTAGCCACAGTGGAACACAGTATAGTCTCTCACTCCAGGATGTGTATATTCCTTGGATTTTGTATACATGGGAGTTTTTCCCAAAAGATGTAAAACTTTTTTAATATAATATATGGGATAGCCCCTAGGATGCAATTTATTGAGCAATATACACACACACACACACACACACATGTATATATATATACATATATATACATATGTATATACACATATATATACATATGTATATATATGTATATGTATATACATATATGTGTATATATATACATATACATACATATACATATGTATTCCAATACATATATACACACATATATATGTGTATATATACATATACATATATATGTATCTTTGACTCTTTTTTTTAATTTTAGGTAATGATTATTAGTAATAATAAGTTATTAATAATTAATATTATTAAAAGTAATTTGTTTTTAACTTTTCCTATTAATAAGTGTCATGTAGTGGCCAGTATATGTGCCTTATAACTTCTTGTAAAATTCATTTATTAATAACTAATTAAGCATCGCTAATTGCAATAGTAGTGCCTAACAGCAAATACTGATAATGTTATTAATAGTTGATATTCATTAGAATTTTTTATTTTTATTTTTATTTTTTATTTTTAACAATGATACCAATATTTAAAAAATTCATAATTAATAATAATTTTAATATGTTGATGAATAATAATGAAGTATTAATAATAATTGAATAGTTTATCAATTAGAAATTAATATTTTAAATAATAATCCTTAATTAAAATTATTAATTAATGATCGATAATAAATTATCAATTATGATTTATATTTAAAATAATTTAATGGAAAAATTGCAAATATTTGGCAAGTTGACTTTTAGGCCTTGACATGTCGGGTAGAAATTGACTGTTTCAAATTTTGACAAACAACTCAGCACACACAAATGGCTATTTGATGACAAAATTAATGTGTCACAATAGAGTTTCAGATTGGGATGTTACTCAATTTG
Source organism: Sequoia sempervirens (assembly GCA_007258455.2). Taxonomy (NCBI): domain Eukaryota; kingdom Viridiplantae; phylum Streptophyta; class Pinopsida; order Cupressales; family Cupressaceae; genus Sequoia; species Sequoia sempervirens. The sequence goes on along the minus strand of VDFB02000013.1, from coordinate 6,742,310 downwards.
AGCCTAATACACAAGATTTTATATTCTAACAATATCAAATAATTAATAACAAAAGTCAATTGAAAGGCAAAGGTAAAGATGTATTTTATATTGCCACCAGACAAGATACCAATTTAATGTATAAGACTCTTATGGTGAAAGCTCACCAAAGGAATATTTCCATTACCTATCTGCTCCGACGTGATCAATTTAGCAGTAAACTCCAACTTGCTAATCCATAAAGTACATAAATATAAGTGCATGTTCCTCCCAATTCAAAGAAATAGATAGTGGGCGTCTTTTTCTTCACAATAGTCTAGACTTAATATTTCAGTTCTTGACCTATTAATACTTCATCTTTCCAATATTAATCTGTATATATAAATGTAATAATTAATTATTATTAATACCATCAAAAGTATTATTTTTTGCACTAAGCAGTAAATTGGTAGTTGAAACCTAATCAGGTTGTGGTGTAGCTATAACATACATCTTGTTTTTAAAAAAAATGCTCACTAGAAATTATTGATTTTAGTCCCACAACACATGTTGAGATGCTTTTCTAAAAATAAAATGAAAAGTTGTAAACTGTTGATTTTTGTTGTTCATGAATTTAGAGCAAAACCAAAGATTTACAATGCTTCCTCATGTATATCAGGTTTTGAAGAGCTCTCTATTGATTTAGTTAATGTTGCAGAAGCACATTGTCAACTTCTAGTCATTTCTAAGTAAGTATACATCACTCTAATTGAGCAATTTTCATCATACAAATCGAAAATATATGTTATAATGTAATGTACCCATTTTTTATGAGCATCAGTTTGCAAAAGGTTTAGCCTATTCCTGACTCTTGTAGGCTAAGAAGCTTGATTAGAGGGTCTTTGTGGCAGTTACCCAGTTGGAGGTTGGCTTCTTTCATGGATTCAGGAGTTATATGGAGGTTTCCAATTGTATATTGAATGTTTGAAAACATAATGTGTTGGAAAACATATTGTGTTTTCCAGATGATATGATATTATGATGGCACTTTATAAATTATATTTTTATATTATAATAAAGTGCAATTATAAAATATTAAATAAAATAAAAATTAAAGTATGTGGTGAGGAAAATATATCTTTTATCCCACATTGGCAAAGAAAGTGTGAGATTTAACAAGAAAAGTATAAAAGGATATTAAGGGCTCATTTTTATCATCCAGGAATTGAAGATTGCATTTGATGTTTGTGGGGAAGCCTAGGGGTTTCTGCAGATTTTCTATTTTGGTCTTTGGGAACGATTACTCCCATTGATTAGCATAACTAAGGTGGTGAAATATTCCTCCGAAGGGTTGCAGCTGAGAGAAAGATACTTCAGTCTTCCATTGGTGCCGAAATTTGTGGCCAAAAGCCAATTTTGCTAAGTTCGATTGGAGGTTCGATTTGGAGACATTTTGTGCTTGGAGTCTTCACCAAATTTGACTATCAAGGAGGCCGATTTGCATTATACATATTCAGATTTTTATATCAGTCATTTCCAGATTTTCATAGCAGCTTATAGAGACCATTGATTTCATTCATGGAGGCCCTTATATGCATCGATTTCCTTCTCTAGTTGGAGTGCTCCATTTGTGGGGAACTTGTGTTGATTTTTGATGCTTGTGAAGAGACTTAGAGGCTGCATTTAATTTAATATTGGCATTCTGCTTCAGAATAGGGGCGACTAGGAGAATTTTTCAACTTGGGCTTGAAAGGAGCTCACTTCATTGGATTTTGGTTGTTTCTTCATCAGCATCTTTGGGTGCCACTATTACCAAGTTCCTCTTGCAATTATAAGTAGTTTGCATTGTCATCTTAGGCATTTATAGTTGCTGCTGTAAGTGATTACTCAGAAAATCAGACTTAGGCATTGTATTGCATATCTATTGTGAAGCCAAGAGTCTTGGCAATTGTGATCAACATTGTATTGGAAAGAACATTTGAATAAAGGAGTGATAAGTTGCATACAATATGTTTGATGTAATGACAAATTAATAGCATTCATTTCCATCATATTAGTTTGTATGCCAATTGCTTGTAAAAATGCCAATTGGCTGAAGGTGTACATTTAACTTGTAGAATTCATAGAGATGCATTTGAAAAGTCAAATAAAGGTTGCAATTGCATTTAGTCCTATGCTTAGATATCTGAAAAGTCATTTGCAAGCATTCCAAACATATTTGAAGTCATTTCAAGCTAGCATAATTAGACTGAAGCTACAAACCAGCAAGTTAAGGGGTTGCATAAGAAGTGTTTGATAATATTCCTTGAAGTAAACTTAGGCCAGATTTTGTAAGGAATTTCTACAGTGGTTTAAGGAGTGTAAACATTGACATTTTGGTCTATTCCCTCTCCTTTAGGTGAAAAATCCTAAAGTGTTAGAAGGTCATAGTAAGCAAGATCCTTGTTTTGCATTTTGGTAACCCTTATGATATTCCTTGAAGGCAAAAATTTAGATCAGAAGTAGCAAGGGTTATTACATATAAATCTACTCTATGAAGCTTAGTGGGAATAGTAGATAGTTTATAAACCTTAGAAAAAGTAACATAATCACATTCTATAAGATGTATGCTATTAAGCCCATAGGTACCATTAGCTACTAGATTGTATATTGAAAATTTCATGAACAGATACGAGTTCATTATTCCACTCAGAAATTGAAACTAAAATGTTTCAACCTTAGTATGGAGACTTAGACTTAGCAAGTTGTTTTGTTACTCAAACAAGTGGACTAGGTGGAAAAAGTTGTCCAAAACTTAACAGTTAAAAGAACACATAATATATTTAAAAATATTCATATTGATTTGTGTTTTATAAAATTTCAAGTTGATTTTCTATTTTTTCAGACTCAGCTAAGTTTGACAACTGAGTTTCATGATTGGGATAGACTCACGACTCTCGACTGTCAGGCTTTCTTGATTCTGCATGTTTGTGACTTGGACGCAGACATGGTGGGAGAAACTTGGCCAAACCTCAACAATTAAAAGAACAGATAAAAGATGAAAAAATGTTTGTAATGATTTTTGTTTTCTAGAATGTCAAATTGATTTTTCTATTTTTTCAGACTCAACCATGTTTGACAACTGAGTGTTGTGAGTTTTTGTGGACTCATAAGTCTTGACTGTCAAACTTGGGAAACTTGACTTGGAGTCTCAACATATTGCTTTCAACTTTCTATTACCCTACCTGTTGCGTATGTTTAGAGCAATAAATCGAACAGATAATTAATAAACTCATTCATGATTTTATGGTGGAGCAAAGTGCAATGGCCAATAAGTTGCAAGATGTGGCCAAGCATATGGTTTAGAATACTCTATAACATAGTTGCAAAAGTTGGACTCGACAATTACTCAGCTGACTCAAAAAATTTAAAAAGTCAAGACTCAGCAAAAACTCAGAGAAATACAACAATTTTATTGAACATTAACAAAATACAAAAAAAAATTAAAAATATTTTTTAAAAACACTCATATGTAATGTCCTCGTTTTGGAGGTAGATTAATTTAATTAAATTAATTAATTAAGTTGTCCAAAATAATGATGTTTCATGAAGATGACTAATTGATTATTTTAATTAAATTAAAAAGTGGTATTAATTTAATTATTTATAAGGTTATCAAATAAATCAATATTATAAGGTGACCTTATATTTAATTTATTTAATAAAGTGACTTGAATAGAATATTATATCATAAAGTCACTAAATAAAAATAAAATACTATTCTAGAAGGTTCTTGAAGAATTGGAGAAAAAGAATAAATAGAGGGGTTGGTCAGGCTTCTAATCATCCAGTTGTTGAATATTGTTTTGACTGATTACATTGGGGAAGCCTATGCTTTCTGCAGTTACTTCATTCGATCATTGAGACCGAAAGCTCTCTTTGATTGGCAACTCTAAGGCTGTGAAACTATCAGCTGATATTGTTGCATTGTTGGAGGTGGCATTTCAATCATTTCACTTGAGCAAAATTAGTGGCCAAAGGGCCAATTTTGCATGGTACGATTTGGATGATAGTTTGCAATTTAGTTGTGGAGATTGTTGGTGATTCACTCTTTGGAATTTAGCATTGAAGGAGGTCTGCAAATTGAATTTACAGTCAGCTTGGACACCATTGGAGATCACTATTTTGCTTGTCATGGCTTCATTGAGCATCAATTTCTTCATAGGATTAGAGCGTTTTATTCTAGAAACCTTGACAGTGATATTTGATGCTGATTTGAGGGTTTAAAGGCTGCGATTTATTTTATATTGTGATTGCTAGTCTGAGACAGGGGCGGCACTATACCTGGAGGACGATTTGCTCATAAATGACATTCCTTGCATTGTTTTCCTGTGGGCATTGGGCGCTCAGCTAGGAGGAATTTGGCAGTAATATGTGGTAAGAGAAATCTGAGTTTGTTGTTGTCTACCTGTAAAGACCCTGACTTGAGAGGAAGACTTTTTTCCCTTTTTCTTTGTTTTGTCTTTGAGTTGATTGTTTATTTGTTTTGAGTATTGGCTCAGACAGTAATGAGAAGTATGTCGCATACATTAAAGATACCAATGCTGATAACATTCAACAGAATAACACTAATATTTGCTGCAATACATAAACAGAATTTTTGATTCATCAAAGGCAAATTCAAAACATACTATTAAGTCACTTGCCTAGACCTTGCAACAGCTATCAGATACTCAGAAATATTATTGAAATCACAGCAGCAATCTGTGAGCCATTCCTCCCTGAGTTTACCAAACTTGACAATAACATACAATTGATCTAAAGTACAGCAAATAAAATAATTTTCTGAACTTATCTTTTAGTAATGGTGTCGCAAGTATTGGATTGTTTGCACTGAATTACATCTGTTAATACAAGCACTAAACTTACAGGCACCAATTGAGACAACCCTCCCAAATCAGCCTTAACCAAGGCTTCTAAATCAGAACTAGCCGAGTGTTGGATTATATTTCTGAGTGTAAAGAGATTGAGTTCTTGCACAGAAGTACATAAATTAGCCCAAGTATTATTCTTGGCTCCTACCCAACTCCATTAACAATGTTTCAAGGTTTTCATTGACAGCAATTAAGAGATTACATAAGTGCAAGCCCAGATTGCTTAAGTCATATTACAACACATTTCATCATATAGTAAATGACGCCAAGACAATGAAGGGAGACAACTCAACCAAGAACCACCCAAAAAACGAATATCACAGTTTCACATATAGACTGCAAGGTAAAACTTGAATGAGTATTCAGACCTAGCAAAGAAGTTCAACCTCAGCCTGATAACTGAAATGACACCTTCAAGATTCACGACTTGCAAGTGTGGCTAAGAAAGCTTCTTCAAAATATTTAATTCACCTTTAATGGAGTGCGCCCAGCACCAGATTGGTTCTTACACCCTGACAAAAGCTTCTAATAATGACCACGTCCCTAATGAGATTGCTTCAAAAACGACTTCACCCAGCAAATCTGAAATATGCCTCTTAATTTTTTCTCTTGATTTTCAATATCAATTACAATGCACATGCACCCGTTAAGGTTAGCTCCAAACCAAAACGATGCGGAAAAGAACTCTAACCAAGAATGCGCCCTAAAGCCACTTAAGGAAGAGGGGCGGGCATATGGTCAGAGGATCCCTAGGATCTACTAACTCAACAACTATAGGATGATTACAACTGGAAGTACAAAATAAACTCAACGCCAAGAATGTGCACACAAGATCCCTTTGAAGGCGAGGTGCTAACATATGCTAGAGTAAGTATTACAAACTGAAAGAACTTAGGCGGTGAACCAGCCATAAAGATTTCCGCTCAACCACTTAAACAATGGGGGGAATACTACAAACAATTCAACTAATTCATCTGCTATGGCGGGCATCCACATAAGAGTGGGAATTCTCCACTTTTTAGTGGGTACAATGAGAGTTACAAGTTTATTCTCCACACTGGCGGTAAACCATCCAGGGGTAATTAATGTTTGGTTAGAAATTACAAGTAAATGCAGCAATAACAAATTGGTTGGATTGGTACTACTAATGCACAACCTTAGAATCGAGATACTCTGCAATTTACTAGTATTACAATGATAGAACAATGCCAATATGTGAAGAATGATTCTCTCAAATTAAAAAGCTCTCAAAACACTGAAATGAAGCATAAATCTGATTCTTTTGAAGTCTGATATAAAAAACCAGCAAGCTGAAACTGTAAACCAGCAACCTGTGAATCAATGAAATGCACATAACTTTATCAATTTACGTCCAAATTGAGTGAAATCAATTGCAATGAACCTCTGGAGGATAGGCGCCCATGTCACGATGATGAAACAGCTTCAAAAAGCAACCATTAATTTACTTGCACAATTCCCAATGCTCCCAACATGGTACGACCCTTAGCAAGGGCGATTTTGCAAGAATAAATCACACGCTTCAAAATAAAATCTGAAAATTGCTAGGAAGGGTCGCCATAAGCTTAGGAATGAGATTGTTGAATACCCACAACAAAATTAAAATCATACAAGAAGTTGTTTTCGAAAATCTCATTCAGCCATATAATAACCAGCAACATGAAAAACTGGAAATATCTCACCCAAACTCCAACAATGATGCTCAATGTGCACTTCTAAATGAAGCACACTCTCAATCCACCATTTAGGGAACCATAGTTTTAGGCCCGAAGAATGGAGTGGAATTGCTAAGCTTTCCTTTAGCCAGATTCTGGATTTCAAACCAACAGCATAACTTTAAAATATTTCCAAAGATAAAGAACTCTTCTCAAAGCCTCAATATATAAGCTTCAATTGGCAACTGAATCACTTCAAATTCCAAGAAGTTGAATCACTTCAACTTCCAAGAGAGACGCCACCTTTAAGCATTTTACTTTTTGAAATAATAAAACTTTATTCAACCTCCCTTTAGGCGTCCAACTTAAAAATGCAATAATAAAGCATTTAATAAATCATTAAATGCACAATTGACCCCATAATGTCCCCTCTTTAAAAACAACATGAAGTTATCACTCCTAGGCGTGGGGTACAACTGAGTAACATAAAATTGACTAAGTATCCATTGAGATAACCAAAGCCAAACTGAAACTGAAGGATAGCAAGATGACTTGAACTGAATTGTTGATGATGCTACTGCCAAATTTAGACATACTATAAATAGCCAATGCCAAAAATAGTAAGTTCGCTTCAAAACCAACAGAAAGCCAAACTGAACAACTGAACTATAAGGGATTGAACTATTGCTAAACAGATACTGCTAAAAGATAGACTTGCTAAAAATAGCGAACTGCTATAAATAGTAAGTCTGCACAACATCCTCTGAATGCCAACTGAGCAGTATCTGAAAGAGGAAACCCTAATTTTCTGCTTCAACTTAGCCTACGGATTTCCGGAAATAGGCTAAATCGAAAAGAAGAGCGTATGGCCAAAATGGGGACATTACAGTCTGCCCTTCCCAAAATTGCTTGTCCTCAAGCAATTCCAATGCCATCCTAAAATCACCATGCTGAACCAAACTGAAACTGAATATGATCCCTGGGTCCCAAATCAACCTAGAAGAAAGATAGCACCTACTAATGTAAGCACTGCACTGCTGGATGCCAACAAGAAATCACTAGATTAAAATTAAACTTAAACATCATGGGAATAAATTCTAGAAGACCATCATTGGCTTCATCATCTTCAACTGTTGAATAGAAAACCCAAGTGATACCAGGATTCCAAATCTTTCTCAAGAAGATTGTTCCTCTAATCCGTTGCGCTACTCTGATTAATACAACTGAATACTCAAAGTGGACCAACATGTCACGATCCACAAAAGACAATGCACCAAACATGTCAGTGCCTGGGTCCCATATCAGTCTGTAGGACCTCCAAACCTTGCTGTCATAATTTTGATCAACAACAAAAATATTTTCAAACATGCTTCTAAACCAATGCCAAACCAAGAGCAACACTCCACACTCCATCCCTATCCAAGAGGATGCACAATGCTTCCTTTGAAGCAAACTGATTTCACTGAAAGAACTCCAAGAAATATTCACATGTCTCACATCAAGAGTCTCAATTTGACAAATCAAATCAGCTAATAACTCGTTGTCTCAAAAAATAATGTATGAGTTGGTACCACAAAATTCACTGTCAACCATCAATGAACAACCCATACCTGAACTTTGACCATACTGAATCATTCCCTTGCTTATTTGTGGCAGAAATTCAATCCAAATAGGAGGTGGAGAGGCTTGGAAATGAAGTAACCAGCTTCCTAAGAGGTCTGAAATAATCATCTTGAGATCTGATTTTTGGAAAATCAGCATCCAAGAAGACAAGCAGCAACTGCAACATAAGAATCTTTCATCAAAATGAGCCTAACTACTCATGAACCAAGCTCGTGGCACCTTTAGCAAGAGACCCCATGCCACCACAAACCAACTTCTGATCATATTTCCTTCCCAAAACACCAATTTATAATCAAAAATAAATAACCTATGACATAGAAAGAAGGAAGTAGCAAACATAAAACGGCCCCTTCTTCATGACGGGTTCCCAAGGGACCCCTTTGAAATTCTTCCAAAATTGTCGACGGTCTTCACGACTGCCCGCCTACTTTCCTACATGGCCGCTTCCTAACTCTGCAGAGTCTGCTTTCCTAGGTTTCCTCCATGTGAGAGATCTTGGGGGATACCTCCCTGTAGGACTGAGAGCCTGCAGGGCGCTTCCTTTGAGCTTCCTCCATGCAAGAGATCTTGGAGGTGGCTCCCCTGCAGGTCTGCGGGTCTGTAGAGCGCTTTCTTGGGTTTCCTCCATGCGAGAGATCTTCGAGGTTACCTTCCCTACAGGTCTATGGGTCTGTAGGGCGCTTCCTTGGGTATTCTTCATGTGAGAGATCTTGGAGAATACCATCCCTATAGGTCTGCGGGTCTGTATGTAGGAACCCTGGTGGTTCTCAACCCCGAAACCCTGACTAAGAATGTTTGTTTTGCAAGTTTTGTATTTTTTTGCAGTGTTCCACGGGCCTGGGGGACGGGGAAACGGGGGGGCGGGGAAACGCGTTTCAGAGACGGGGGGACAAAGGGCCTTAGTTTGGGGACGGCAGGGGGACGGCGGGGGGGTGGCGCTGATATAGTTATACATATACTTATAGTACTTGAAAAACTAGTTTTGAAAAGATGTATAATAGTATAGCAGTATAAGAATTACATTTCAAATGAAACTATAGGAAATTAGTAAATTTATAACATGGCAAAATTTGAAATACTAAATCTAAATACGAAGATATTTGAATTGTCAAATTGGAGATTTCTATTATATCGCCAAAGGCCCAAATATGAATAACATTGATGATATGACAAAGTCTATAAAGATGATTAATTGATTACATGATTCATCATTAGTTCATTACAATAAGTAGCATTACAAAATGAAAACTGAAAAGACAAAATGCCAAAATGTCGAAACTCAAAATGTAGTGAATGGAGGCCTCTAATCATCTCCAAACTCCCCATCACTGGAACTGCTGGACTCCACATGGTCAAGATCCCTCAAGCTCACACCAACCAGCCCTGCATCTGAAGTGGTAGGATCATCCTCATCAATCTGTGAAGGCTCCTCTGGCTCCACATCCCATCGTGCCGCTGGACTCTAGGCGTTTGAAGTTAAAATTTGTTTTATGCGTCCATAGACGCGTCTCAACACGGGAGACGGCTAGGCGTTTCCCAGTCTCCCGAGAAACCCCTAGACGTCTCCCCAGGAGACTTGGAGACGTCTCCACGTCTCCAAGTTTCCTTGGAGACGTGGAGACGTCTCCCCGTCTCCGGCGGCGCTTTGGTGGCGGTGGCGGGACGGCGGGGGACGCCAAGTACCCGTCCCCCCGTCCCCAGGACGTCCCCGTTTCCGAAACGGGTCACATTTTGGGGGGGAACGCGTCCCCGTGGTTCACTGTTTTTTTGTGTTTTTGAGGTTTTTTGCAAATAAACAAGAAACTGCGATTTCTCTAATAAATACCTAAAAATTCATAATAAATTCTACAGACATGAAATAAGCTGAAATTTGCTCAAAGAAGGTAGGCGCACCACTTTATTTCATTTCCAAAGCATTTACAATATCAAAAAATGACATATGAATGAAATAGGAATTTATTTGTTCAAAAACCTGATTGATGTTGCAGCAAGATGCCAGAATGAAGAGATGGTACGGCTAGTAGAAATCTCCCAGCTCAGGACCAAAAAGAATCACCAGAAACCCCAAGCGCACCAAATGCAACTGTCAGATGCTGAAGACCCAAGGCGTTTTTCTCTTGCAATGAAAAGTACGACCTTTTTGCAGTGGTATGGCCTGTACCAGCAGTAGTAATAAATACAGTACGGCTCAAGGAAATAAATGCCAGATCTCTGTAGAAAATATCTCTGATGGGACGCCTCAACTGCCAGATGAATAATCTCTGCTAACTCTGAATGAATAAATCAATGAGCCCAATCTATAACCTCTGAATGAAGTCACCAAGATGCAATCTTCAACAGGTATTGCACAGTCTCAGTATGCCAATTCCTAAAGAGGTGTCGTTCTCCAGAAACGAATCGTCTGCTGAAACCCTAGGTTTTGCAAACTCCAATGCTCAGAGCAAAAGTAGACAAATTAGAATATCATATCATAATGATTCGATTTGTCCTTTCTGAGAATATATACTTCCTTGTGAAAATTCGACCCAAGCTCACTTTTTAATAATCATTTAAATTAAATGATCAAGTTCGCCCCTTTTGACTTAGGAGAGAAATAATAATTAAATGACGTCTTATTAATGAATAATATTTATTCATTATATCAAATATATCCCTTTATTATAAAGTATTAAAAACACTTTATAATATACCATTTAATTATTAATATTTAAATATTTTAATAAAGTGACTTTAATATAAAGTCAAAATATTAAATATTCAATAATCATTAAATACCCCTTATTTCTCCAACTGTCCATCAAACCAAAGAACTGGGTCGACTCTGAGCTGAATAGTTGAACCAGGTGCCCTGCCCAAAATAGCAGCTTCCGCCTCACCTAACTTTCTAAAAATAGAAAGTTTCTAAAAATCCACTCTGGAAGATTCTGCGAAGGCCCAACCTGAAACAACTGCAATACTGAAGCTACAAAACACTGAATAACTGCCTCAGATGGTCCTCTGCACACATCTGTCAACCTACGAGGATCAAAATGATAAGCTAACCACATAACCAGCTGCGCTGACTAGGATGGGGACATCACACTGTAGGGCACTTTCCTCGCTTCCTCCATGTGAGAGATCTTAAGTGGCACTTCCCAAGTATCCTCCATGTGAGAGTTCTTGAGGGACACCTTCCTTGCAGGTCTGCGGGCCTGTAAGGCACTTAGTTTACGAGGCTTCCTTCATGCGAGAGATCTTGGGGCTTGCCTCCTTGCATGTCTACAGGCCTATAAGACGTTTTTTTTCTCAACTTCGTAGTTTTGAGAAGCTATGAAGTCCTTTGCTCGTCCTGTACCTTCAAGTTCGTCAAATCGTGGTCTACTTCCTCTGTTACATCCCAAATTGTGACGTTACAATTTACCATCACTAGATAGAGTAAATGTGAATTCTAGAGGTGAATTAATGATGCTTGTACCTTGTTTTCAATATGAATGATGTTTCATTTGATGTTATTCTTGGTGAAATATTGCATAAAGGAGAATAGAAGGTTATTGATTTATGAATAATCTAAATGTTTCATGTATTCTGCTTTGTTATGAGCATATGACTGCCGATGTCATGTCATGGTGTGCAGGTATGAAGACTGATCCTCCGGACAGAGGAGAGATCACTCGGGAAGGAACTTGGTCAGGTAAGCAGTAACGAGTACCAAATGAGCATACACACACGTTAGTATAGGTTCAAAGAAACCAAGTCAGTTATGTTGGTCTAGATAAGTCATCCTTAGGCTTGGAGTTATGTTTACTTCTTTGTGCTTTGAAAAGTGATGATTACTTGTTTGTCTAACTTACTATGCTTTGACCATGATTTGGAAAAACATGAATGGATATACGTTAAAAGGTCAAGTGAGTATGTGTATACGTGTACGCGTATCCATATGAATATACATGTCAAATACATACATATGACTCGGCAGATGGATATGCCCATATGTACGTAATGACATGATATACATACATTTATGTGTATACTGCGTACAAAGAAATACATACTAATAATAATATTATATTATTATTCCCTGTTGACTTTATGTAAATATATATATATATAAATATCAGGTTGCTGACTGGCTCACAATATATTTATATATTTGTTAAGTATATATTTAAGTAATTAAATATTAACGATATATATAAAATTATTATAGTTATATTAAATATAAATATTTAAAATACTCGGGTATTTAAATATTTATGTATTAATATGTTTAAGGACTATAATAGTATTTTATAATAAAATAAATAAGGGAATTATATTTTGTCTAAGGGATTTACATATATATTTATGTATAAATATATAAGGCGATTATATCAATACATAAGAAATATATAAATAGAATTTATTAAAACAATTTCAAATTCAAAAGAATGAAATTCGTATTTTTATGGAAGGATTAAATTCATTGTGAAAATTTAAAATCTTAGATGGTAGCCGTATGAAATAATTAATCATTTCGAAATACTTTTTGAAAAGAGGCGAACTTCATAAAAGGAAATTTTTGAATAGTCGAACTTAGGAAAAAAAAATAAAGATGAAAGAAAAATAAATAAAATGAAACTTACCTATGAAAATGGTGGAGCTCCCTGCACAGCTGGGAATGGAAGAAGACAATGTCAAAGTTTTAAAACCAGAAAATAGCAACAAACAACTGAGCTGGGTCGATTTGGGACTTAACCTAAAACGCAGCAAAAATATCATGAAAAATTCTGACGCCTGGCAGAAAAACGTGACTGTAGATTTCGTTTTGGTTTCAAGTTGAAAGATTCTTCGAATTGCTGGCTGTATAGGAGTCGATTCATCATAAAAGAACATGACTAAAGGTTTGGATGCATGGCAGGTATCACTTTGACTGAGTAAATATTGAAATTTGTGAATATTCATGCCCAGAAATGGGGAAATTGTTTTAACTACGACCTATAAATACCTCACAAGCTCTCATTCGAATTCACTTCAGATTTTTCTCTTCATTAACGTTTTTTTTAGAGAGAAAGAGAGAGCTTATTCACTGCAAATTGGAGAGCCAGTAATGTGAGTTTGTGTGTGTTATCTGTTTTAAGTGTTTTAGTGAGAGTTGAGTGTTCTCAGTTATAAGTTACTGGGAGATAAGATTAGCATTCTTATTCTGGAGAATTTTTGAGTAAGGAATCTGTTGGCTGGGAGCAATAAAAGAAGATTATTGAAAGAAGATTGCTGGAAAAGAGTTTACACAGGCATGTATCATAATGTTAGACTAAGACTTTAAGTTGTCTTCTTTAATGTCTTTAGAATTGCTGTTTGTATTGAGCAGAAAATAATGAATTATTCTTAAGTAATCCTTTGTTGTTTAATAATCTTTTAATGCATATTGATTTAAAGGAATTTCATTTATGCATGGGTAAGGATTAGGGAATATCAATACAGTTAAAGGGATAACTTGTTGCATTTCGTTATATTCAATTTAATTAAAGAAGATTAAATTGGGAATGGGATTTTGAAAAGAAGAGATTTAATGTGATTAAGAAGGATTAGTAGGAAATTGGGGGTTTTGAAAAGAAAGGATTCTATTTGGTTATATGCATTAGCAGGAAATTATATGCATTGCACTACAACACTATCTTTTGTGTGTATTGATTGGTAGTGAATGGTTATGCAACTGTTTGAAGTTCTAAACTTGTATGATCTCCGTATATGGAGAATACGTAGAATATGTAATAAATTCTAGGAACGAAATGATGTTTAAACAAAGTGTAATCCTAGCTTGTGTTATTAGGTTAACATTAGGAAGCTCTCTCCTAGGATAAAGAATTCTGGAAACAGGAGATAGGATAGCAATCACTTGCTTAAAGACTCATTTCTAGTAAACTGTTTGAGGTAGGTAGTCTGGGGTAACTAAGCCCACTGAAGGACACGGCCTACGCGTAGAGTAAGGAAGCCCAAAGGCAAATCAGCCCTGAGTAGTGTAAGTGATAGATGACTTACTCAGTCATTTACTGAACCAAAATACTATGGCCATAGTAATGTAATGTACCTACGTCCTCTTTGATTAGAAGATGATTACATTGTCAGTTCACAGTTGTCCAATAAGTACATACTAGGTTGAGATTGTGGGATACAAAGAATCTAGTTGTGTAGGACACAGCACTATGCTCAGTTGGTAATCGTTAAAGGATACCCAACCAATCTCCTCTTCGAAGGGAGGGTCGTTCATTGCAAAATGATCGTGCGGGGGACCACATTATAAGTCCGTGGTTGGCGGAAAAGCGTCCGAGTGATGTTTCTCCTCCACAGCAAGCGGCCGATGTACCAAGATTTGAAAGGAAGGACTCCTGGACATTCTTACTTCTATTTGTGCAAAAGCTTACGAGCTATGTATGTAATTGTATTACTTTTGAACTCTGATTTGTATTTGCAAAAGAAATGTAATTCGTGTGGAAACATACTGTAACTTGTACGTATTTTTCATTAAAGAAAGGAAAAATTTTATTGTATCATCTTTGTCACTTGTTACCTTTACATGTTTAAAGTGAGAATTGGAAAATTTTTAATTTACGCAGAATTGGGTTGTTACATCCTCGACGGTTCAATTATACATTTCTAACCTTACTCCTTTGATCTACATTACTGAAGCACTCATCAGTACTCGTGCTCACTAAAGTGGGGGCAAAATGTAGAAGAGTGAATTTGTACCCCTTATACAAATTCCCCTTTTTTCCTTTTTCCACCTTAAAAAACCAAGTTCGGAGGCTTAATTACATCTAAGCCCACTGCTTTCATTCTACTTGGCGCCTTTTTTGAGCGTCGGTGGGGGAATTCTTGTCAGGAACATCTGCGTCATGCGTAGACATCTACGCAGCGTGCTTACGTCCCTGGCAGATTCCTACGGCTAAACCTGCAAAGGCGTTACACTTCTCATTGGTGGTCAAACTGTAATGCCCTCTTCGGCCGACCAACCCGAATATGGCCGTTTTCTTCATCTCCTCTTCAAATTCTCTCCTTCAACAAGCATTTCAGCTTCTACACACTCTTTTGCATCCACTTCAAGCATCTTAGCAGCACTTTGCACTCCATTGCAACAGCAACTTCACACCACCACTTCAGAAGAGCAAGTTTGGGACAACACCATTGCAGCAGAGGCTCGAGTACTCTCAATCTCTCCCCCATCAGCCTTGAGTGCTTTTGGTGGAGGTGGTAAGCTTCCCATTCCTCTCCTCTAGTACTTGGTTGAGTAAGCATATTTATTGTTCTGTAGTGTTTTATTGTTCTCTATTACATTACTTTCTTTATCATACTTGCTTTCTTGCTTGTCCGTGAAGGTGTAAACACCTAAACAGGAGTCTGTTGACCCCTATACAGCCCCCCAACATTTTCCTCCTCTTTGTGTGTAGGTGAACGTGCTTTCGAGGAGCTAGCTGGTGAACAAGTTTCTTTGTGAGATCCTTATTGCACCTTAACTCTCGCATTTTTGCTTTACCATATAAGAGAGTATTTTGTTTACTTAATCACGTTATTTTGGCCCTTTAGTAGTAGTTAGCTGGGCCATTAGCTTGTTTTCTTAGGTTCAACCTTGTCTCTTTAGTTGTCTGGTCATACAGACGCCAGCGCACTTGAAAGAAGCCAGCACGCCATACTATCGTCCCAGGACCGCACTTCCATCCTCGGGCAGAGAGCTTCCTAAGGCGTGGTGTTGAACCCAAAAACCGGCTCGCCTAGCCCCATCTTGCATTTCAAGTCTGTAGGGTGATTGAAGGACTTCATAGTCGTCATCATTCTCATCCCGCATTCCTCAACATCTTAATAAGCTGAGGTAAGTTGGGGCAGCCTTCTGCTCTTGGCCCTCCGTGACCTAGGGCCTTAAACATGGTTGGTCCCCCTCTCTTGCATTTTTGGTGAACCTAACATGAACCATTTTGGTTTTGTTTTGCGATATTGACCGTTACTTTCCTCATACTCTAGGAGTGTTGTAGGTGTGAGTGTTGTGAGGATGTCGTCTTACAACCCAACCTGCGACCCCTAGTTGGCGTAGTTGGAAGGTTCTAAAGGTGTTGCGTAACAAAACCTTAGTTGGGTCACTGTCTTATCCTTTAACCTTTAGGGACTCTATAAAAATATCGTATAGTGTGCGTAATGGCCTCCTTCCTGCATCAGCCTATCCCCTCTACGTAGCCTGTGGATAGTGTTATTGGTATAACCTTCACTTCACAGGACTTGCCAATGGATTTTAACAAGGAACCATCTCCCCTCTACATTCCCACTCGCCTCAATGGTAACATTGTGATGGGGGTCTTGGTAGACCCCGCAAAACATGTGATTGTCATCACGGAGGAAACATTGGTATTAAATTCATTGCAGAGGGAAGAGTATGAAGAAACAAAATCTACCATCCGTACTCATGATGGTATGTGTCTCAAACCTTATGGCTCGATAACCTTGTCCGTCCTAGTCGGACCTAGTGCTGTTGACACGATTTTTTATGTTATCCCGAAGTCAGATCTATTTAGGTTGAAGTTAGGCATACCTTGGCTAGCTTCCATGAATGGAATCGCCTCCGTTGTTCACAAGTGCTTAAAATTTTCTCATGAAGGTGTTGTGCATGTAGTGCATGACACCGGATATCAGTCCTTGGTGTCCCATGGCAGATATCCGTTGGATCCCTTTTGGCCTGCCCCAGTTGGTCTACTTCCTCTGAGAACGGACCTACTTTACAAGAATTATGTAAAGTATAAGACTGGGGGCAAGGGACAGTTGAAACTGACCCTTCTTGTGATACGGCAGTTGGTCATCTCCTCCTCCCAAGAGGAGAAGGAGAAAGTTGTACCAACCACTCCCCCTTCTCAGAAAAGAGAGAAGTCCACGTCGACTCCCTCTCCTTCCTGTAAAGGAAAAAAGAAGGTTGCCTTTCCTCAAACTGCCTCGTCCTCTCCCCTTTCTTGGGAAGAGTACTGGATGAGTCGGCCCGGCAGCCATCCACTGTGTCCAATGATACCTCCTTGGCGTAGGCCCAAGCTTAGGATCTCGAACCTCCCTAACGAATACCCCAAATCGTGGTATTACTTATATGGCAAAAAAAAGGGTTCCCGAAGGGAATTCGATTTGCGGCCACTTACCACTCCTACTCCTAAAGCAGTAACCAGGAAGAGGCCCACTACGCAGGCTCTTGAACCGACTCCACCCACTATTCCTCAACCTGTTCCTCCTGCTCCCATTCAGGAACCCATTCCTCCGCTGGAGACGGCCATAGTGGATGTTTCCATGGTTGAGTAGGAGCCTTCCGCTCCTTCACAACCTCCGGCCTCCAACTCGAAGAGTCACAAAAACCGCCTTGCACACGAGTGCAAGCACCGACGAAAGGCTCTTCTAGTTGAGCAGGTCGCCTTGCAAAGGAAGGAGAAAGAAACAACCGCCCCTACTTCAAAGCCACCTGCAATGTCATTCTCTTCCCTTCTGCCTCTCTTTAGTTTGGTCTCGCGCTGCTTCCGGTTCTACTGCGAGTGTCAATGCACCTAACCCCAAGGGGGTACAGGTGTTCATCGCTCCTTCGGTAGAGCCGCCTTTGCTGATGTCCGTGCCGGATATCCAGCCTTTCTAAAAACCCGTGAATATGATTAATACCTCAGTTGTATCCATTGTGGTTCTTTCCTCCTCTTCCTCCACACCTCTAGCCTCGTCTATGGGGAGTTCGTCTCCTCTAACAAAGAAAAAGGTGGAGTGTGGTCCTTCTAATAGTGAAGGACGTAAGAGGCGCCCACCTTCTTCACAAGGTGTGTACTGTCCCTTGTTGTTTCCACTATTAAATTTCAGTTTGTACCCTTGAGGAATTTCATCAAACACTTGGCAAATGAACTTTTTACAACTAATAGAAGACTTCTACCTTGTTTAGGTTTGATATGAAGATCATAAATGGGCTATTAAAGACTTATTCTAACTGATTACCAATGCAAGTGAGATGCAATGCAAGGGTTCTTTTGATTTTCAAGAACATATAGTGGTTGTAAATGAAATGCAGCCAACAAATGCTAAGCACTTGTGAACAATGGAGGCGATTCCATTCATGGAAGCTAGCCAAGGTATGCCTAGCTTCAGCCTGAACAAATCCGACTTCAGGATAACATCGAAAATCGTGTCAGTAGCCCTAGGTCCAACTAGGACGGACAAGGTTATTGAGCCATAAGGTTTGAGAGACATACCATTGTGAGTACGGATGGTAGATTTCGTTTCTTCATACTCTTCCCTCTGTACTAAATTTAATACCAATGTTTCCTCCATAATGACATTCACACTGCTCGCGGGATTTACCAAGACCCCTATCACAATGTTACCATTGAGGCGAGCGGGAATGTAGAGGGGAGAGGGCTTATTGTTTAAGGGAAAGTTTTGTGATGTGAATGTTATGTCTAGAGAATCGAATGCAAGTAGAGCAACAGAAATCACCGCGACCACGTTAACATAGGCCTCAGGTTGAGTAACAGAATCAGTGGAATCGATAATCATGTTAGTATAATGTGACGGAAACGGGTCCGTGTATATCTGCAATTCACTATTAGCTTTTGCCACTAATTTGTTAGCATTATTTTTACTCCCATCGAGACGAATAGTACCGTCCTTGATGCGGTCTTGTATCTCATGACGCAACCGCATGCAGCGTTCGGTATCATGTCCATTAACTCGATGGTACTGACAATAAGTGTTCCCATCATACCAATTAGGGTAAGGCTCCTTAATAGGCTTAGGATTCGGCAAGGTTACGATCTTATCCTTCAACAACTTCTGTAAGATGGAAGAATAAGATTCCGATAACTTCGTGAATTTTCAGTTACACTTGAGGCCGTTGTCATCAACAGCGGCTACTACATTCATAATGGCCTTACCTTTCTCAGAGATTGATATGATGGATTTTCCCTCAGAACGGGAGTGCGAGGAGGATCCCCTGAACTGAACGACTGTCTGTTGGTATTCTCGTAAGGCTGCACACAAGTGCGCGAAAGAAGGGTACTTCATAAGGGTGAACTTCTCTTGCCAAGGCCTTTGTAAGTTCCCTATGAATACCTTCTACGCATCAGAATTGGGCGGTTGATACAAGATTTGTGAAAGCGCTTGATAGCGCGTTATCAAATCAGTAATCTTTTCGTTATCTCCTTGTTTACATCAGACGAGATCCAAGAAGGTCATCTTCAGCCTGATATTAGCTTGAAACTGTCTAAGGAATTGATTTACAAGTTGGTCAAACGAGAAAATAGAATTGTCAGGTAAGGAACAGTACCACTCGAGTGTTGTATCCTTGAGTGATCGGGGAAACAGCTTAGCCATTAGTGCATCGTGATGGGAGAAATCTATGCATAAGGCGTTAAAGGCAGACACATGTGTCTGTGGGTCCCCTTTGCCACCGTATTTCTCAAACTTAGGGATCTCTATTCCTTGCAGGAAGGGAGTATTCAAAATTGCAACCGACAATGGGCTATGCCAGAAAAAGGGCTGAAAGATGGGTTGGGAAGAGGCTTGGGAGAGACTCGCCAACTAGCTATGTATCTTACCCATATTCTGAAGAAGAGTATTCAAAAAAGGGTCATTAAAAGATAGAGGGCCAGAGGAACCTCCTCCAGAACTGCCACCGGAGCCACCACTAGGACCACCGGTGTGACCACTGCTGGAACCATCACCAGAGCCACCTCTGCTTCTGAAGCCACCACCATGACCTCCACTGGAACCACCTCCACCAGCACCACCTCCGCTACCAAATCCACCGCCACTCATCCCACCAAAACCTCCACCACTAGAGGTGATGGGGGGGGTGAAGCTAAAGTCCAAAGGGACCTTGTTTACTTTGATAGTTTTAGGTTTCTTGGAGACGGAAGGGATGCTGATAGAAGGGACCACATCGGCCATGTAGACAGACGTGGGAGGCATTGATACTCCTAACTGTCCTTCGTAATCCTCAAAAGTGGTTCCTCGCATAACACTAGGAGTGTTCGAAGGAGCACACGCTTTTGTCAGACTAGTAAGGCTAGCCAAGAGCTCCAAGCCTGTTCAATCTTTTCCAATCATGTACTTTAGTTCACTGATGACCCGAGCGGCCCTAGCTATCTTCGGGTTCCTTTCTAAATGATTTTCTAAGGCCCCCAACCCTTTGCTAAGGGCAGAGACATATTCTGAAAGGATTTGAACAGACTCATACTCATCCACCGATGATGGCGTAGGGGACGCGGGAGGAGTGGGGACGTGATTGGTTTCGTCAAAGAATCCTATCTCGCCCCTTGGCAACTGCTCCTGCGGGGCCACACTAATGGCGGGACCAAAGAAAAGGCCTGTAGAGAAACCGTTAGAGACCTTCGTCCTTTCCATCGAAAGGTGTCGTATGCTTCCCCTAACGATACACTCGGAAGTTGCAGACTAGGTTGTGATGCTCATAAACCTTCACAACACTTAGGAACACAACAATCGCGGAGTACATGAGAGAGGTTTCAACACCAACGGATGAACAAACGTTGGTTCACATCAGGTTCACCAAAAATGTAAGAGAAGGGGACCAACCACATTCAATCAAGGCCCCAGGTCACAGAGGGCCAAGAGCGGAAGGCTGCCCTAACTTACCTCAGCTTAGCGAGATGTTGGGGAATGCGGGACGCGAATAATGACTATGAAGTCCAATCACCCTATAGACCTAAAATGCAAGATGGGGCTAGGGGAGCAGATTTTCGGGTTCAACACTACGCCTTAGGAAGCTCTCTATCCGAGGACGGAAGCGTGGTCTTGGGATGACAGCGCGGCGCATTGGCGTCTCTCAAGTGCGCTAGCGTCTGTACGACCAGACAACTAAAGAGACAAGGTCGAACCTAAGAAAACAAGCTAACGGCCTAACTAACTACTACTAAAGGGCCAAAATAACATGATTAAGTAAACAAAATACTCTCTAATGTGGTAAAGAAAAAATGCGAGAGTTAGGGTGGAAAGAAGGATCTCACAAAGAAACTCGTTCACCAGCTAGCTCCTTGAAAGCACGTACACCTACACACAAAGAGGAGGAAAATGTTGGGTGGTTGTATAGAGGTCTGCCTCAGTCAGACCCCCGTTTAGGTGTTTCCACCTCCACGAACAACCAAGAAAGCGAGTATGATAAAGAAAATAATGTAATGAAGAACACTAAAACACTACAAAACAGTAAATGCGCTTACTCACCAAATAATAGAGAGGAATGGGAAGTTTACCACCTCCACCAAAAGCACTCAAGGCTGATAGGGGGGAGATTGAGAGTACTCGAGCCTCTGCTACAATGGTGTGGTCCCAAACTTGCTCTACTGAAGTGATGGAGTGAAGATATTGCTGCAATGGAGTGCAAGAGTGTTGCTAGAATGCTTGAAGTGAGTGCAAGAGAGTGTGAGTGAAGTGAGTTGAAAGCTCAGATGATCTTCTAAAAGCTCATGAAGAGATTGTAGAAGATGAAATGCTTGTTGAAGGAGTGAATTTGAAGAGGAGATGAACAAAACGGCCATACTCAGGTCAATTGGCCGAAGAGGGCGTTACAACTTGACCCACAATGAGAAGTGTAACACCTCTATAAGTTCAGCCGTAGGAATCTGTCAGGGACGTAAGCGTGCCGCGTGGGCGTCCCCGACAGAAATTCCCCCACCGACGCTCTAAACAGGCGCCAAGTGGAATGAAAGCAATGGGCTTATGTGTAATTAAGCCTCCGAACTTGGTTTTCTAAGGTGGAAAAAGGAAAAGAGGGGAATTTGCCTAAGGGGTGCAAATTCACTCTTATACACCACGTAACCATAAGTGAGCAATGCAAAGTTGAGTTTCACATAGGCAATTATAAGGATGAAATAGTTTGTGATACTATGCATTTGGATGTATGTCACATTGTGTTTGGAAGGTTGTGGCATTATAACAGGACAGCGAAGTATAATAGAAAAAACAACACATATGAATTGGAAAAAGATGGGAAGAAATATGCATTAGCAGCCTTGAAGGATGAGTGCACAGGAATTGAAAGTTGCTTGTTAAGTGAGAAGACAAAAGTACAACAGTATGAAGCAAAGACAAATGAGGTAATGGTTGAGGTAATAAATTTTGAAAACATGTTTGAAAAACTAGTTGAAAAACAAATGGAAGACATTTCTTTTGAATTTGCTTAAACTAATAGTGACAATGTTGAAGTGGGTGATGTTTAGGAAGAAGAAGAAGAGACAGCAAAATAAGTTGTAAAGGACTCACAAATAGTCCAAAGAGAGAACAGAGTCATGGAGGACAAGGAGATAGCATGGTTCTCAAGAGAAGAACTAAGATTTGAGAATGTTGATGTCAAGGAGCATAAAAGAATGGATGAGCAATTCAAAAATAACAATGAGTGGCTGAGTAAGGTTGACGTGAAGCCAAAGATTTTGGAGAATAATGAAGAAAATAGAATGTATGGCAAACAACATGAGGTGGATGAAGAAGTGAAGAATGAAAACAAAGAATATGATTTATTTAATATGTTGTTTCCTGTGCAGGTAAAGAAGACAAAGGGGATGAAAGAGAAAATAAATCTCCAATTGCAATCAAAGCTAAAGCTAGAATTAGGAGACAAGCAAAAAACCATGGATATATAACGCCAAGTTGGCCTTGGCTTAGGAAGCATGTTGTTGGACCGAAAAGCACAAGTGAACTAGTTGGAACAAATGTAGTTGAGATCCAGAAAAAAGAAAACAATGCACGCATGCAAAGAAATTAGAAGACAAGAAAAAAGATTCATATTTGAGATGGAACTCAAAAAAAAATTCTCTCCCCTAGGGAGTATGATGCAGGGGCATCTTTGGATGTATTTTGTGTCATCTTGCAAAGTTTTGATTTTTGAGTTGATTTGATGTGTTTTGATCAAATAAGGTCATTTGAGACCATTTGGGTTCATGTAGAACTATTTTTGGATGTCTAGGTGAAAAGTTGTCACATGATGCAAAAGTTGCAAAAAGATGCAAAAGTTGTCATGTCAAAGTTATCAAAAAGTTGCATTTTTGGTTTGGGAAGTTAGAAATTAGTTTTGAACTTTGGGAATGAATGTAATGGGATAAATATGAGATGTACACACACAGACCAAGGTGGGGGAAGAATGGGAATGAAAGAAACTCATTTTGGCACGTTTTTTTCTTTGCATTTTATGTTGAAACAGTCTGTAATCTTTATGGTATGGCCTTGTATGGTACAGTACAGACATGAAATCAATTGGAAAGGTTGAAGATGTGTTTTAAGATTATAATTCTTTTTGTTTGAATCAATCTCATCAAGTTTTGAGTGAGATATGGCAATTTCATTGAGGGTAGGTCTATAAGTTTATTTTTTAAAAGTTGCAGTCTGAAACACGCATGGTACGGATCTGTATGAAATATTCCGAGCCAAATTTTTTACTTTTTTCAAATTACAAATTACAAGCAGTGCACCCGTTAAGGTTAGATAGATAAACCGAAACGTGCAAGAAAGCAACCCTAACCAGAATGGCACCGCTGAGGGTGAGCATTGGTCAGAGGGTCTTCTAATCTATTTGCAGAAAGGAACTCAACGTCAAGTATGTGCTACCCAATCCGGTGCGGAGTGAGGGGCGACCATATGACGGAGTAAGTACAGAACTACTGCTTGAAAGAAAATGCTGAAAGATAAAGACTCTCAACACCCAGGATGTGCTTTCTAACCCAGAATGGGATAGTAGCGACCATAGGGCGGAGATAGATTACATTCAATTATCAAAATGCTGAAAGAGAAGACATTACAATCTGACTGAGCAAGAATCTAGGATCGACAGTACTACTGCCAGTATACAATTTGAAAGATGATTACTTGCTACCAATTACAAATCAGCCTTTAAGAATATTACAATAATTTTGAAGCATTTCAATGATTGCCAAGAATAAGCTTAACTTGCATGAAAGGAACGGATCCAACCTCTTTAAATCGGTGCAACCTTCAATGATGTCTCCGTGAAGCCTCTAAGAGTTCCCAGCACCCATCCAAGAGCAATAGTGCAGATCCCTATTTGCTGTTATAACAAAACTGTATTTTTTCTTCATAAACCAGCAACACAGATTTATATAAATGCTTAGATCTTCCTAGAAACTGATCCAAATGACTAGATATTTAATGCGAAACACCTTTAACATGAAGGCGCTCAAACTAGAAACAAGAAACAAACTTGAGAAACCACTTATATTAAATGCACAAATCCCAAGACCTTGAGAATGGTACGGCCTTGCTGACAGGTTCGACTTCACTTTAAAAATCAGATACACCAATAAAAATTCTGCAACTTGACACACAATGGCGCCCAAGCCAAAAGAATAGAACTATCCAATACCCACAATGCAATATTTTGTATTTTTGGAGATATGAATGAAATACTAGATCTGCTGTAGCTAATGCGCCAAAAACAGAGAACCTCTAACATGCAAGATCTGAAACTAACAATACGAATGCAGATTTAAATGCACGGAATACAATGAATTCACAACTAGACTAAATTCATCACTAGTCGTTGTCTTACAAACGAGAAGAGATGCCCAATGGTTAGGAGGTCTTCATCCCTCGAAGTGATCCAGATTCAATCCGGCAGCATAACGGTGTATTTTCCAAGATGATCCAAATGATGCACAAGACTCCCTTTTTATAATTTCTGCTTGACTTCACGAAACCCTAGAAACAGCTTTTAGGTCAAAACTTTCATCTTCTCAAGAAGGCGTACCTTCTCCTCAAAGCATTAATAAATGATATTTTAATTAAAAGTCCATCTTGAAAAGTGCGCCCCACATCATCTTGCTTGACTTAGGCAATAATTAAAATAATCATTTAATGAGGGCGCCACCCTCAATGGCCCCTTTTTAAAACATCTTTAAGTCATTACTTCTAAGCCCAAGGTCAACATTAAAATATAATATTTAAATGTGCCTTTAATGAAATAACTTAACTTATCCCTCCGGAGGTGCACTGAAGCCAAAACTGATCCAAACATCTGACCATTGAAACAGGAAGTCAACCGAGCTGAACATCATCTGCCAAACTGCCAAAAATAGAATTTACTAAAAATAGTAAATTCCAAAAAGTACCCAGAATGCCGGAATGATCATACCACTGCGAAGCCCTCTGAAAACCCAGAAGGAATCCGCCATTAAAACTGACATCTCCGAACAATGACCTCCTCAAAATTAGGAAACCCTAATTTTAACTTCCGACTAGCCTCCGGGTTCCCAACGAAAGGCCAACGGTCGCTGAAACTGTCAAGCTTAGAAAGGGGACATTACAGTCCGCCCTCCCCAAGATTGCTTGTCCTCAAGCAATTGCAAACTAGGGTGCTGCATTATCTCATCACTTTCCCACGTTGCATCCTCCATCGGCAGGTTCTTCCACTTTACCAAACATTCTCTGATAGTTCTATTCCTCAAGGAACGTTCTCTGAAGTCAAGTATCGACTCGGGAACCAGAACCAACTGTCCTTCCTCGTCCAATGGTGGCAACTGTGAAGAAGCAACCACATTGTGTCCAAGAGCCTTCTTGAGGCGAGACACGTGGAAGACGTTATGCACTCTGCTATCTGAAGGTAGCTCCAACTCATAAGCAACAGCCCCAACCTTTCTGATGCCCCTAAACGGCCCATAGAAGCGAGGTTTGAGCTTCTCAGCTCCACTCTTCTTGAGAGTTGACTGTCTGTAAGGTTGTAAACGGAGATAGACCATATCCCCAACCTCAAAAGAACGCTCAATACGCTTCTGATCAGCATACACTTCTGCTGATTTTGTGCAATCTGCAAATTCTCCTTCAAGGACCTCATTATGTCCTGACTATGCTGCAACAAATCCTTGGCTAAAGGAGCTTTGCTGTCACCAAACACCAAATCTGCAAAGCTGGGTGCTTCATACCCATAAAGTGCCAAGAAAGGAGACATTTTGATTGACATATGGAAGGTAGAGTTGTAACAGTACTCGCCTATATGCAGCCACTTAACCCAAGCTTTCTGCTGTTCTGACACATAGTTTCTCAAGTAGCCTTCTAGCCACTTGTTCACCACTTCTGTTTGCCCGTCAGTTTGGGGGTGATAACTCGTGCTTGGGGTGAGCACAGTACCACTCATTCTAAAAATTTCCTGCCAAAAGGTACTTAGGAACTTACTGTCCCTATCACTTACAATATTCTTAGGCAAACCATGAAGTCTAAACACTTCTCGAAAAAACAAATCTGCAACTTGGGCTGCAGAAAAAGTGCTGGTAATGGCAAAGAAATGAGCAAACTTGGTGAGTCTGTCAACTACCACATAAATGCAATCCTTCCCTTGGGCCTTGGGCAACCCAGTGATGAAATCCATTGAAATGCTTTCCCATTTTTGATTGGGAATTGGAAGTGGTTGCAGCAAACCGGCTGGTAAGGTGTGCTCATTTTTATTTGCTTGGCAAGCAGGACATTCCTGAATGTAACGTTGAACCTCCTTCTTCAAACCTTTCCAAGAAAACCTTTCTCGGATCTGCCTATAGGACTTGAAAAACCCTTGGTGACCAGCAACTGGAATGTCATGAAAATTCAAGAGAATCTTCTTCTTGAGCTTAGAATCGGCTACCAGAAAGATTCTACCCTTATACTGAATCAAACCCTCAACCACTTGGTACTTTTCATCATGGAAAGTACCTTCCAGAATGCTGGTTGCAAACTGATTTTTTGCATAATCAGCCAGCAACATGTCTCTCCAGTCTGCAGTAAGCTCACACAATGAGCTAAGATGAGGCCTTCTGGATAGAGCATCGGCCACTACATTATTTTTTCCTTTGACGTATTCAATGTCAAAGTCGTAAGCTTGAAGCTTACTTACCCATTTCTGTTGCCTCTCATTTAAATCCTTCTGGTGCATAAAATGCTTGAGGCTATTGTGGTCTGTTTTAACCACGAACTTATTCCCCACCAAGTACTGTCGGAACTTGGCTAATGCATGCATAATGGCAAGCATTTCTTTGTCATAAATTGAATATGACCTTTCCACACCCCTTAATTTCCGGCTTTCAAACACAATAGGGTGTTTGTCTTGCATCAGGACAGCACCAACTCCTTCACCCGATGCATCACACTGCAGCTCGAATGGCTTAGAGAAATCAGGGATAGCCAAAACTGGGCACGAGCTCATGATCTTCTTAAATTTTTCAAACACAACTTGAGCCTTTTCTGACCAAACAAAGGCTCCCTTTTTGGTGAGATCAGTAAGGGGAGCCGCATTCTGAGAATACCCCTTAACAAACCTCCGATAGAAACCACAAAGGCCCAAAAAGCCTTTCAACTGAGTCAAACTTTCAGGTGGTGGCCAATCAACCACTGCTTTGATCTTCTCCGGATCCACCTTTACTCCCTCAGCACTGATTATGTGGCCAAGGTATAATAACTCCACCATTCCAAATTCACATTTGGAAGCTTTTGCGAACAAACTCTCAGATTCCATGATACTAAGCACTTCCTCCAAGTGCTTGAGGTGATCTTCCCAAGTCTTGCTGTAGATCAGAATATCATCAAAGAAATATCAGCACAAACCGCCTTAACTGATTCTGAAACACACGGTTCATGCAAGACTGAAAGGTGGCCGGTGCATTAGTCAAACCAAATGGCATGACTAAGAATTCGAAGTGGCCATAGTGACATCTGAAAGCTGTCTTTTCCACATCTGATCCCCTCATCCTTATCTGATGGTAACCCGACCTTAGATCAATCTTTGAAAAAAACTTAGCCCCATGTAGCTCATCAATGAGCTCATCTATTCTGGGAATGGGGTATCTATTCTTGATAGTGCTTTGGTTCAAAGCACGATAGTCCACGCACATGCGCATGGTACCATCCTTCTTCTTTACAAGAACCACTGCAGAAGCAAAGGGGCTCTTGCTTGGGCGTATGAAACCCATCTCCAACAGTTCTCGGATATTCTTCTCAATCTCATCCTTTTGCCTCTTCGGATACCGGTATGGAGTTGTGATCACCGGTTTAGCTCCTTCCTTGAGCTCTATTATGTGTTCTGAACCTCGATCAGGGGGAGGTCCAGGAGGTAAATCAGCAAACACTTTACTCTTTTTGGTGAGTAAAGATTGGATATCAGGAGGATGCTCTACTTTAGTTTCAGCGGGACTTGCTGGAAGAATCATGCACTCAGCAGCCCATTCCACTTGATCATGACGTATCAACTTAGCCATCCTCTTGAATGATACAATCCGGGGACCACCATTTGACATACCTCTCAACACCACCTTCTTCCCATCGGATTGAAACTTCAACTCCATAGTTTGCAGATTTAGAGAGATCTCTCCAAGAGATCGCAGCCATTGAATGCCAAGGACAGCATCCGTATCTCCAATACTGACCACATAGAAGTCATCCTTGACTTCGTAATTGCCCAATTGCATTGACATGTTCGGAATCCTCTTGGTGCATGAGATGTGAAACCCATCCGCAACCATAACTCTGAACCCTTCAAAGTCTTCTGTTTGCAATCCTTTCTTTGCCACCACAACTTCGTCTATGAAGTTATGTGTTGCACCAGTGTCAATCAAAGCAACAATACGTTGCCCTTTGATCATTCCCCGAACTTTAAAGGACTCATTCTTTTGGAAGCTCGAAAGCTGAGCCAATGTACCACCACTTTCTTTTTCACCTTCAGACTCTTCTGGAGTATTTTCTTCATCGCTGTCCTCAAAGTCAGCTTGCTGATCAGAAAAATCAGAATTGCTTTCATCAGCTGTGTAGAACTCAATTTGATGAATTTTAGCCCCCTTTGGGCACACATGATCTTGTGACCATTTTTCCCAACAACGGAAACATAAACCTTTCCTACGGAGTTCATTGATAGTCTCTGGATCCAATCTTGAGCCATGAGGTTTCTGTGGTTTAAACTCCTTATGATGAGGCTTCTGATGAAACTTTTTCCCTCTATCTCCTTTGTGAAAAGCTGGTTTGGAATGGAACTTAGCTTTGGGAGCAGCCCACTCCATGTTTCTAGCTTTTTTCATTGCTTCTTGTAGGGACGGTGGATCAAAAGCTTTGATCCAACCCTTGATTGGCTCCATCAATCCTTCAGTGAATAGGATTACTAACCTTCTCTCTGTGATTCCAGTGACCATAACTGAAAGTCTTTGAAACTCAGCTATGTAGGCATCCACAGTGCCATATTGTCTCAACTGTGCCAACTCCCTAAAGTGCACTTCTGGGTCCTTCTTCTCGAACCTTTCAATGAATCTATTGGAGAATTCATCGTATCTAGTGATAGACCCATGACCTAAGGTGACTAGGCCATGGTACCACCATTCATGCGCCACCCCATCTAGGTGTAGCGTAGCGAATCTAATCGCTTCTTCTTCAGCCATTGGCCTAAGTGCCAAATAGTTGTCTAGTTTTTGTAACCAGGCTCGAGCAGAATTATTATCGCTTCCATCAAAATGGGCAAGCGTAACCTTGTTGAGAGCTTGATTCCAATCTCCTTGTGCTGGGGTTCTTCTTTGATCATAGTTCCTACCTTGGCCTCTATCCTTCCTCCGATACTCCATGTAATCATTGAAGGACATCTCAAGTTTTACTTCATCAGAAAGAGTGTCATACTCTGTTCGGCCTATCCTCACCCTCTCCAAGGGTGAAATATTTTCTTCAGGATCAGGCTGTGGGATTGCTGGTGTCAGAAACGTGGGTTTGAATGGTCTAGCAGAAATGTAAGTGTTGCTCACTGCAGGTTGGGAAACATGACCAATGTGTGGATTGGAAGCACTGTGCTCCCCGGTATGCCCTGTGTTGGGTTGTGGAATATTGGGACCCAATCTCCCCAACAGGAGAGAAAACATATCCATCATGGCATCCATCTTCTTATCGAGTCCTTGCCCCAAATTGGCTGAATTGTCTATACCCTTCCCATTGTCACCTCTGTTGCCAGAACTTCTTTCGTTATCCCCCATTTCTGTTTCTTGCAAAGGCTCCCAATTAGCCCTCAAAACCTCGGAAGCTGTGTGACCTTCTGGGGCTTGATGCAACTGAGTCTGAACTGTACCTCTCTTGTATACTCTTGCCAAATACCTCTGTTCTCTGTCACTCATAGAAGGTTGATTTCACA
This sequence comes from Sequoia sempervirens, assembly GCA_007258455.2. Lineage (NCBI taxonomy): Eukaryota > Viridiplantae > Streptophyta > Pinopsida > Cupressales > Cupressaceae > Sequoia > Sequoia sempervirens. Next base: position 6,712,053 of record VDFB02000013.1, on the reverse strand, counting down.
GGATGGCAGGATGATGGCTCTGATACCACTGAAATATACCGAGCCAAATTTTTTTTTGTTTTTCAATGATTCAGATTACAAATTACAAACATGCACCCGTTAAGGTTAGATAGATAAACCGAAACGTGCAAGAAAGCAACCCTAACCAGAATGGCACCGCTGAGGGTGAGCATTGGTCAGAGGGTCTTCTAATCTATTTGCAGAAAGGAACTCAACGTCAAGTATGTGCTACCCAATCCGATGCGGAGTGAGGGGCGACCATATGACGGAGTAAATACAGAACTACTGCTTGAAAGAAAATGCTGAATACAAAAACTACTGCTTGAAGGAAATTGCCGAAAACTGAAAACCCTCAACACCCAGAATGTGCTTTCTAACCCGGAGTGGGATAGTAGCGACCATAGGGCGGAGATCTAACAATTACAATAACTTTAATGAATACTGAATCACAATCAGCTTTGAGCAATAAATGAGAAACTGCCAGTACTACTGACAGATTACAAGAATAAGATGCCGATGCCTGCCAACTTCAATGTGACAACAATAGAACAATATTGCATCAAAGAGAGTTTACTTTAATCTTAGGAATGCATACCACAATCGAAATGATTCAAAGATCAAGCTGCTGTTTTCTGTTTCCTGTTACAAATCTGCTCCTTGAAAGATTGAACAGCAGTCCATAAACCTAATCAAATGCTCATAACCCTCTGTAAACTTGCTCAAGTGACATGATTAGCATAGCACAATATTCCTAACAATATGGCGCCTAGACTAAACTCTTAAAACAGACCCAAAATGTTTCTCATAATTAATGCACAGATTTCCATGCAAGTACATGGTACGGCCCTGCTGAAAGAATCGATCTTCTCTTAAAAATTGAATATACTTCCTAAAAATCTAAGATCTAGAACATATGGGCGCCTAGGACAAACGGATAGAATGAGGCATTACCCAGAATGAGTTTTTTTGTCTTTTTTGAGTTATGAACAAAACATGCAATCTGCTGTCTAGAACAGTACAATAAGCTGAAGCAATATAATGCCAATAACAGATTTCTACAATGCAAAACTAAATACAATGAATAAACTAAGATGCACTTACAACTAGACTGAAATTCACCACTAGATGTTGTTTCTCAAACACGAAGTGATGCCCAATGGTTAGGAGGTCTTCATCCCTCGAAGTGATCCAGATTCAATCCGGCAGCATAACGGTGTATTTTCCAAGATGCTCCAAACTGATGCACAAGCCCTCTCTTTATAAGTTTCGTTTCACTTCACGAAACCCTAAAATCATCTTTTAGGTCAAATTCTCATATCCCCTCAAGAAGGCGTACTTTCTCCTTCAAAGATTAATAAATGATATTTTAATTAAAAGTCCATCTTGAAAAGTGCGCCCCACATCATCTTGCTAGACTTAGGCAATAATTAGAATAAACATTTAATGAGGGCGCCACCCTCAATGGCCCCTTTTTAAAACATCTTTAAGTCATTACTTCTAAGCCCAAGGTCAACATTAAAATATAATATTTAAATGTGCCTTTAATGAAATAACTTAACTTATCCCTCCGGAGGTGCACTGAAGCCAAAACTGATCCAAACATCTGACCATTGAAACAGGAAGTCAACCGAGCTGAACATCATCTGCCAAACTGCCAAAAATAGAATTTACTAAAAATAGTAAATTCCAAAAAGTACCCAGAATGCCGGAATGATCATACCACTGCGAAGCCCTCTGAAAACCCAGAAGGAATCCGCCATTAAAACTGACATCTCCGAACAATGACCTCCTCAAAATTAGGAAACCCTAATTTTAACTTCCGACTAGCCTCCGGGTTTCCAAGGAAAGGCTAACGGTCACCGGAACTAACAGGCTTGAAAAGGGGACATTACACATAACATCTCCCGACTATCCCCACAGGCTACATATAACGTTCGGTGGTGGTTAGATAACCAACTGACACGACGCTTCATAACAACATTAACATTACATTAATCCGAACATGATTTCCCGAAAGTACATGACATTATTATTCTTTACTAATCTATAGTTTTATTTAGCAATTGGTCGACTATGGCCGACAACAAAGTAAAATATGCTGCTAACATCATCCCCCCCACAAAAGAAGTCGTCTTCCAAACGACATACATATAGCAAGACAAGATCAATGAGAGGTAGGGGGAAGGGAGTGCGTCCCTGGATGCACAGATGATGTCGGAGTAGTAGAAGAATGCTCCGCTCGCAGTCGCCTCACCTCCTCGGTACGTGTGCGAAGCTGCCGATCTGCCAGTATCTCCCTCTCCCTCGCCGCCTTTACCATACAGGCTGCCTCCATCAGTTGGCTTTTTGCCTTCTCCGCCTCTGCACTCTTGGCCGCCAAATCAACATCTTTTGCAGCCAACTGATCTTCCAAAGCTTTTACTCGCTGCTCCCATGCTGCCTCTTTCTGTTGTGCTTCCTCCTCCAAGACGGCCACCCGAGGCTCCAAGACCTCCAATCGAGCTCCCCTCTCACTGGCAAGCCGAGTTTGTTCGGCCAAGTCATTCTGGATGCTCTTTATGGTAGCAGTGGACTCGTCCTTAACCCTCTGCAGGAGTCTATAGGCGTCCACTCTTCGTGATACAGCTACCTCAGTAGAAAATACTTGGCGTTTCATGAGAATAAAGACATCCCGAAAGGCAAGCTCTATGTGATATAAGCTCTCCAAAACCCCGGCGTCTTGCCCTACTAGTCTCGGTGGTCGACCCCGCCAGGCTCTCATCATTGCAGGAGTCTCTCCTGCTGGCCACCCCTCGCCGAATATCCGTGTGAACTCAGCCTCACACCCCATCTGTACAAATCCTCGGATGCGTTGAACTTCCTGGCCCACTAGAGGAGATCGGCCAATCCTGAGGTCTCTGGAAACCTATCCCACTCGCATCATCAACCTGCCCATATGCTCTAGCTCCTGTACATATCTTTGCACCGTGTCTAGTGGGTCTGATGGGTCTGGTTGTGACATCTCTACGACAAATCCCTCCATGGAGTCACCCTCGTTCTCCTCATCGTCGGGAGGTGTACAAGGTTTCGTCTCCTCCTGGGGCGATTCCCCGACTATCTGCTGAGGCTCATGTATGGCTGTCTCTGGTGCCTCTGCTATGCTAGCCTCAGGGTGTGCAAGTGCATCCTCGCCAAGTCTGGCCATCTCACTTTGCTGAGTGTGGACGACTGACCCTTCCTCATCCCCTAGTCCCTCCGAGGGACTCTTCTCCCGCTGTTCTGGCTGCTCGGCCACTTCCAAAGTAAGGCCTACCGATCCCAACCAACTATCAATCTGGGCTACCCCGGGTGCTCCTAGGGCTGGAGTAATCTCCTCAGTGGCCGCCATCATTCCCCTAGTTCCTGCTGCTGAGGTTGCCACTCCTGACGCTGCCGATCCTGGCGGTGGTGTAAGGGAACAGGCCGCTGGCAATATTTCAACCAAGGCAGTGGAACCTGCCGATACAGTGACTGCCCCCTGTGATGTTGTGGTGGCAAGTGGTGCCCACCCTGGCAATGCACCTGGTAGTGAAGCAGCTACCCTCAACATTCGCCCGGCTCCAACTGGCGAAACAGGAAGAGTGAATGTCACAGAGTGTGTGTTCTTCCTGGCTGGCGGTGTGGGGAGAGTAAACCCTGCCGGCTGCAGCAATGGTATGTCGATCTCGCCTGCTTCTTGACCCCCTATGGCGACGGGCACATCATCATCGGCCGGTGGACTAGACTCCGAGGGTGAGGAAGATAGATCAATGGGCTCATCCCTGTCTGATGCATCACTCTGCTCAGAGGTATCCTCAGCTGATGTTTCCTCTTCCACCGACGCCTCCTTCTGTTTCCTCTTCTTTCCTAAAGTCGTGCCCTCGCCGGCTTGCTTCGCTTCCAGTTCAGACCAGTAAAATACTGTTGGCAACCCAGGATCCAGGTGAGTAAGTGGCCGCAACCGACCCCAATTGCCCTTGGGCACCTGTGTGTGAACGGCATCAAGAAAGAGGGCTATAGCATGCTGGGTCATGTAGAAGGCCTTATGCCTCTGCGATAAGAAATCTCGCATCCGCTCTGTGAGTAACCTCGCCCAGTTGTACACTCGACCGATGCGGAGTCCGACCATGTAGTCCACCATCCAGATAGCAATGTCCGACGCTCGGCTGGCACTTGTAAGTCGGCATTTCATTAGGTCGAGCAAGCACTTCCATTCCACTGTTGCCAAGTAGTTTTTTCGGAGACCTCTGTTGCCAGCACTCCATATGGTATTTTGTTCCTCCGCTGTCAAATCACTTCGACACACCTGTTTGACCAACAATTCCTTGTGCTCCTATGTCATCTTCTTAGGTTTGTTCACCCCTATTCCCGAAGCTGGTACGCCAAACACTCGCTTGAAGTCCTACGGCCAAAATGAAATGGTCACTCGGCAGCCTCTGTAATCAATCACCGATTTGTGCGTATGCCTGCAATAGTTGTCTACCATCGCCTTCAACCAAGGCTCAAACTCCCGAGAATTGAAGAAGGGCACTATCACAGCTTTGTCTACCCGAGCGTGCCGAAGCGCAACCTTCAGGGAGTGGTCGTCAGGAGTGCTTTGCCACCACTGTTTGCACTCGTTGCCAGTCAGGTTCTCCCATGTCATCATCTCGCTATCAGCGTCCATCCTCTTTCTTTTTCCCGCCGAGGCTACCTTTGGCTTGTGCTGCACAGCCTTCTTGCCCTTGTCCATTTTTCTATCAGTTCGGCGATGCCAGCCGATTTTATAAATCTCGAGAAAACTGCCGAAACTATCAAAACTGCCGAACTGTCAAAACTGCCGAAGTCTGGTAAAGGCTGGAAATGCCGTACGCCCTAGAGAAGTGATTGAACTTGAGATGGCCGTACGATCTAGCAATTTTGAGAAATCTATACGCTTTGCAGGATCTATGAAATCCGTACAACTTGAGAAATCTGTACAATCTGGCAAGTCTGTGAAGTCCGTACGACCTGGCAATTCTTAAAAATCCGTACGGCTCGGCAAGTCTGAGAAATCCGTACGGCCTGGCAATTCTTGAAAATCCATACGACTTGGCAATTTTGTGAAATCCGTACCGCCTGGCAACTCTAGAGAATCTGTACGGCCCGAAGACTTGGTGAATTCCCTGCGACTTGAACACTCTGTGAATTTCGTGCAACCTGAGAACTTTGCAAATTCCGTACGACCTGAGAACTTTGTAAATTTCGTACGACTTTGAGCTTCTGGAAATTCCATACGATTTTGAGCTGTTGTAAATTCCGTACGATGTAGAACCTAGCAAAATTTCCAATTTGTAATGGTCATACAACCTCGAGTGACCAACAAAATGAAGATTGGAGAGCTTGTAAATACCGTACGATTTGGAAGACTGGTGAATGCCGTACGATTTGGAAATCCTTTGAATGCCGTACGATTTGAAATCTTTTGAATGTTGTACGACCTCAAGACTTAGAAGCTGATGAGGGTGCCGTACGATCTTCCCTGTGCTTGATGCGCCTCTGCTACTGATAAATCCGTACAGATTTTTGCTCTCTTCTCTCCCTTTGTGATTTCGCTGTATTTCGCCTTGTTGCCAAACTATCTCATCTTTAAATGGCCGTACGATTGGGGTTTCTGTATTTATTTCATTTAATTTAATCACTTTCTCTCTTGGCCGTACGATTTGTTTAATAGCCGAGACTTTTATTTTAATTCGCTTCACTTTATTTAATTTGAGCACTTTAATACTTCTTCTCTTAATGTCCAAGTCGTTTAATTTATTATTTAATTTTTTCCTCTTTCTTTTACTTTTCTTGTCTGACTTCCTTCACATTTCTTTTATTTTTCTCTTCTTTCTTCTTTGTTTTCCATTCGCCTTGTTCTTCCTTATTTACTCTGTTATTTTCCTTTATTTTCTAATGTCTCATAGCTTTTTTCCTTTCTATTTTTATTTTTTCCAACTTCTGTTCACTTTCTCTCTCCTCCCTTCTCTCTTCTTTCCTTTTTATTTTTCTCAACTTCTATTCAGTTTCTCTCTCCTCCCTTCTCTCTTCTTTTCTTTTTATCCCTCTAGCTTCGCTGTGTGTCCGAACTTTTAATTCCAAGGTGTAGTACCATTTACATGTGTGGTGGCCTTTTATAACATTCTTCCTCACAGCACGTTCCTATATATTCTATATCAAACCATTTATCAAGTAAAGGGGCAGGACCAATACCTCAAAAACTTCCATCGATGTACCTTCCTCCGTACTGTTGATACCACGTAACATCATCGCCTTGTACTGTTGGTGGTCCCGCCAGGTTAGGAATTATTTTCCAGAGTCCATCTTGAGTTGCGATCTTCCTAACCCTTGGTATTTTTCTTCTTTCTCGACGCATTTGTTTCAGAAGGTCTTCTGTATACCTGTCCACCGTTGACACAAATGTATCTTCTGTCTTCAACACTGTCTTTAAGCAAGGGGCCTTCTTCTTGAAGTAAGCATCCCATTGCTCATCAGTCCATTCCTCCTCGTCATCCTTTTGCGACTCATCTTGTTCTTGGCCTGCTTGTTTCTCCTTTTCTGCTTGGGCTTCCGTGTCCAAGTCCTTGGCTATATATCCCCGTTTTACTCCTTCATAAGGGGCCACATAGTGCCAGTGTCCCCCCAATCGACGCCAAAGGGCAGGGGTTCCGAACACTGCATTGGTTAGGTGCTTGTGTATCCGTGGTACCGCAATTCCTTCCACTCGCTTCTCTGCCAACCTTTCCTCAATTATTTGATCTCGGCCTGATTCTGCCGAGTCATCGTCTGCTACATATCCGGGACCTCCGAGTCCCCAGTCTTGTTTTCTCGGGCCTTCACGTTGCACAGGCCAATCTTCCTTTGTGGCATAGCCCAACATGTTGATGGCGATAGTATTCTTCTCTTTTCTCTCCTGATATGGCTTTAGCTTCGATCCGTTGATTGCCTCCGATATCAGTGACCCATCTAGATTTTCTAACTTTATAGAACCATTGTCACCTACTTCCCGTACTCGGAACGGTCCCAACCAACGAACTTTAAACTTCCCCGGTTTGATCTCGTTACAGCCATTATATTTCAGAACTAACTGTCCCGGTCGGAAATTCATTCGTCGGAGATGCTTGTCGTGCCAATATTTCCTTCGCCGTTGCATGTTCTCCGTCGCCCATTGTGCCATCACCCTTCGCTCGTCCAGCTTATTCAGTTGGTAGAGTCTTTCCTTTAAACTTTCAGTATTGCCCAATCGATTCTCCATGGCTATCCTCAGGCTTGGTACCATATACTCCATCGGTATCACCGCCTCCTGACCGTACATTAATTGGAAAGGCGTGTGGCCCGTTGTTACCTTGTACGTTGTACGATATGCCCATAGGACGGCTGGTAACCTTTCTTCCCAGTCAGCTTCTTCCACGCCACATGATTTGTGAATCACCGATACGAGCACCTTATTTGTAGACTCCGCCTGGCCATTAGCTTGCGGGTAGTATGGACTTGACAGGTTGTGAAAAATTCGAAACTCTGTCGTCATCAACTTGATAACATGATTAACGAAATGCCCTCCACGATCACTTGTGATCCGAATGGGGATGCCGTACCGTGTCACTATTTGCTTGTAGATGAATTTTGCCGTACTTTGTGCTGTATTGTCTGGCAACGCTCGAGCTTCCGCCCACTTCGTCAAATATTCCGTAGCAACCACAATATATCGGCATCGATGCAGGTGACTCACCTTTAGTGGTCCGATGAAATCCAACCCCCATCGTTCGAACAATTCCTGCGGCTGTGAGGGATGCAGTGGCATGAAGTCCTGTTTTAATGGTTTCCCGACCCTCTGGCAAGTGTCGCAACCTAACACCCACTCCTTGGCATCAGTGTGCATCGTCGGCCACCATAGGCCTGCCAAGAGAATTTTCCTTGTTGTAGCATCTGGTCCCATATGGCTGCCAGCCAGTCCTTCATGTGCCTCCTTTAGTACGCCAGGTATTTCTTCTTCGATGACACATCTCCGGAGGATCTGGTTGGGTCCCATCTTGTAGAGTAAACCATTGATCAACTGGAATGTCTTACTTTTCAGTACGAGCTTCCTTCTTTCGGCTGGTGGCATTTCTTTCGGGAACGTGGATGTGGACAGATATTCTCCAATCTTCTCGTACCATGAGGGCAATATTGCAATATGGAATAAATGTGCATCCGGAAAGTCTTCATTCACCCCTCCCTCGGCAGGTTCTCCCGACCGGATTCTGGATAATTGATCGGCAATAACATGGCTCTTTCCCGGTCGTACGATGATGGTGAACGTAAATTCTTGCAACAAAAGTAACCATCTACTCACCCGTCCTTGGATAATCGGCTTGTTTACCAGGTACATCAAAGCTTGGTGATCCACATAGAAAGTGAACGGCGTGGCTAGGAGGTAATGCCTGAACTTCTGTACGGAGTAAACCATTCCTAGTGCCTCACACTCGGTCGTACTGTAATTCCTTTATGCTTTTGAAAGTAGTCGACTGGCAAAGAATACCGGGCGGTCCAACCCGTGTGCTCCCACTTGTGCTAGGGTTGCTCTAATGGCAAAATTAGAGGCATCTACATGTACGTGGAACTCCTTCCCCCAGTCCGGATACATCAATATGGGTGAGCTGATCAACCGATCCTTTAGTTCCTGGAATGCCTTCTCTTGTCCTTCGGCCCATATAAATGGTTGGCCTTTCCTCGTCAGTAGGTCGAGAGGGTACGACACTTGGGAAAAATTTTTAATGAATCTCCGATAGTATCCCACATGCCCAAGGAAGGACTTCACACCGGTGATGTTCTCCGGAGCCTCCATCTGTACGATGACTCGCACCTTGTCGGGATCCATTTTCAACCCCGCTTTGCACACGATGTGTCCGAGCAACTTCCCTTGTGGCACCATAAATCTGCATTTCTTTGGATTCAAGGCAAGGCGGGCTGCTCTACACCGTTCCATGCACTCGCCCAAGGCTTTCAAATGTTTTTCCTTATCACTATAAATTGACCAGTCATTGAGGAAGGCTTTGAAATTACCTACTGACATTTTATCAAAAATGTGGAGTATTATCCTCTGGAATGTGGCTAGTGCGTTGCATAATCCAAACGGTATTCGGTTGTATGCGTACACCCCGTCCTCGACCACAAACGTAGTCTTTAATTTGTCCTCCTCAGCGATACTGATTTGATTGTAACCCGAGAAGCCGTCTAGAAAGGAGTACATTTCATGCCCGGCAACTTCTTCCAGAATTGAGTCGGTGAAGGAAATGGGAAATGGATCCTTGATGGTCACTGCATTCAGGCTACGAAAGTCAACACAGATTCTAATTTGCTCCTTCTCTTTCTTCAATGATATGATGATCGGCGATACCCACTCGCTGACCTCCACCTTGAAAATGATACCGGCCTCCAGCATCTTCTCAATCTCCTCTTGTACTTTAGCGGCATAATTTTTGTTCATTCTGTACGGTCGCTTTCGTACGGGTTGGGCTCCCGGTACGAGAGGAATCCTGTGCACGCATAACTCCGGTGGTACGCCTTTTAAATCTTTGTACGTCCAGGCGAAAGCATCTTTATATTCCATGAAGATCCTGAACGTTGCCGCTTTCAGGACAGGGTCCCAATCGTCACCCACAAGAATCTCCTTAGGTTTGGCTGATTCCCCAAGGTTCACCTTTTCCAACGTTGGTTCCTCGTACTTAATGATTTTGTCCTGTTCAAACTTGTGCTGGCGTCACATCCAATTCTGCCATACCTTCTTTATATTCTCCGTACTCAGGTGGGAATGTTTCACTAGTCGAGCCCTTGTCTTCTTCTGCTTCCTCCTTGACCTGCAGCATGTTGCAATCCGGGTGGAAGACTTCATAATCCTCCATCTGCCAGTGAAACAGTCCGTTCAGTGAACTGGTCTCATCTTCTGAGCAACTTCCAATCTCCAATACCCCTTCTTCATCTGGTTCCATTAGCTTCCTTTCATCATCCTCTGATTCTCCTCCGGATTCAGATGCCGAAGATGCTAGATCTTCACTGACTGCCTGGTTCTTTAGATCAATGGTGTATTTCCTCCCCCGATTTTCTATTGAGAGTGTATTCCACTTCTAGTTGTGGGTTGCCTTGGCAGCGATCAACCATCCCCGTCCCAAGAGTGCATCGTACACCTTTTTCTCCAGTGGGATGACTACAAAATTCAGCAGAAACAGCTACGTGTCGATCAAGACCTTCTACTCCATTAGTGTACCCAGCGGTCTGATGCCATGTTGATCTGCTCCCACGAGGTGGAATGTCGGGGGCCAAAGAGTCGGCTTGCCCAAACACTTCCAGGTCTCTTCTGGCAGTACGTTTACTCCTGAACCTCCATCGACGATAGTGTTAGATAATTTCATTCCCAAGATTTCCATCTCGACGACGGCTGGTTTCCTCCCGATGCTTACTGCGAGTAGCATTGGGTCTGCGGTCTCGGCTACCAGTTCTGGCGTTCGTTCTGATGGACCCTTCTGAAGATTTTCTTCAATAACATTTGTAAGCGCTACTTTGAGATAAGGCATCGTTTGCAAGAGATCAGTTACCTTAATGGGTACGGTTGTGTGAAGCACCTGCCGTACGATATTCTTCTCCGACTCCGACTGTAGCAACGTACTGGTAGCTTTAGAGTTCCTCGTGATTCATTTTTCCATTGCCTCTTCTACTTTTGCGTGTCTTTACTCCCAAATCTTTTCTCCGCATTTGTGGTCCTGGATAATTTCGTTTGCCTTTTGATCAGCGCTCTTGTAATCTAAGATTCTTCATCGCTACCTCCGTTGATATTGATACTTCCTTTCTCGGCCGAGCCGGTGTTCATATGGATCACTTCCGTCTGATACCACTTTTCGCGGCACAGCTTTTCCCCTCAAGGTTTCGGTCACCGGAACTCTCGCAGTGACTACATTCGTTACAGCTCCGCATTGATCACCTGTCGCCCGTTATCATATCTATCTTTTTCCCCGGCGATTCGATTATATTGCGTAGCCCTCCCTCGATGCATTGTTGCCTCGCGGTTGGTGGCGGTTGAGGGGTTGGATCGTCGCTTTTCCTTGGAGTGAAGAATCAATTTCATGCAACTTTGGTTTTAAGTTGTATGGCACTTTGACCGGAAAGTGTCCTCATAACTCGTAGATGTCACGTATCAACTTTTTGGGCAATTTACCTTTGTGTGACCTTTCCGCTTTTACAATCAGACATGACCATAATTCATTACTTGCCTCCTTGGATCCTTTTCCCTGTCGGCCTTTCGCTTCCTTCATATATCATCCGCGATCATATCCTCACAGAGCTTTTGTAACCGCGTCATCTTCATCATCACTTTCTTCATGCCATCCTCTTCTTCGCCTTCGAGGAAGTCCTATTCTCACTTTCAATATCCATTGCCCGATTGTATGCTTCGGTGTACGAGGATGGCGGTACTACTTTCATTTTTCGCTGAAGCGAGGGGATCAGTCCTTCAATGAACCATCTTTTCTTTAAACCATCTGCCGGATGTGCCTCAAGCTTTCCTATCAAGTCTTTCAGCTTTCTGTTGTAGGTCCGCACATTCTCGTGCTTCCCTTGTTTAGTATGATATATTTATGTGACAATCTCACTATCATCCCATAGAAGTTTGAACTCCTCTTGGAAATTTTGCTTCAAAACCCTCCATGTGGCTCTCTCAGCTATTCAATTCGCATCGTATTGACACCGTTTCTCGAGTATGTTTTAAATGTTTTCGAAGCCATCGGCGTCGGGTCATCCCCGCCTTAATCGGGCGGTATCCGTGATAGTCTCTCGATGCCTGTAAGGTCGTGACGGGGATCCTCGAAATATTCTCCATGAACTTCGGGCAACTTTGCCGATCCGATGGTTTTCACTCCTCCTTGCACGTGGGTTGATCTCCTTTGTGTTTTGACCCGATGAATTAGTGATTTCGCTACGCCCTTCGCTGCGGCGCCACTTGCACTCGCCACGACGAAGTCACCCCAATATCCTCCGCCGCCCTCAACATCAGTACTGTGATTTTTCGATGCTCTCTCGGCCCCGGGTCTTAAGCTCTAGTCTTCCCTCAACTCGGTTTGCCGCCACCGAGAGGGCGTCAACCTCAAATCGCCCGGATGTTACTATTCAAATCATCTTCTTATTTGTATAAAGGTTATATATTCTCGCTGCAGTGTCAAGGGGTCTCTTCGTCCCTTCCTTCTATCAAACTGTGGTGTGCTCGTTCAATGGATGTGTCTATTCTTGTCAGATTTTCATATGTTCTTTTTATTCTCTGATTTATTTCAATTAAGTCTTCATCCAATTCCTTACCGACTTGCCTTAGTCGTCGTCGCCGATTTTCTTGCTCTTGCAGCCTGAGTGATCGCCGAACTTGCTCTTCCGAAGTCCCGTGCCCGTCAGGTACTCGATGCTTGTCTTTGTTCGGCCGTACGAGCATTTATTAATTGTTCAAGCGATCATTGCTGGTTGCCGGAAGTACGGCGTTGGCTAGTATCTCGTTCTTCCTCCTCACGTTTGGTTCTATCTTCACAACGTTGTATGATTTGCTGCCGTCGGCGCTCGCGATCTTCTTCTTCTCGCAAGTCTTGCAGGATAATGAAATGGCGGACCAGTAACCTGGGCATGTGATTCAGGAGGTGGTTCACCTTGTCGTTCACTTCCAGCCGATCCCAGATGACTTCCTCAGGGATCTCCCGAATGTGGGATTCCCTACGCACGTGGTCACGTAATGATATCTTCCACAAATTTACCAGATCTTATGTCAATGAGTCTTCCCGTTCCTCATTAGCATTTACTGGTTCTTCCGCTGGTTGACCCATTACGTTGCCATGGCAGATGATGCCCTAGTCCGTTCAGGCAACGACGCCAAATGTTTGCCTACGGAATGTAATTCAAATCTTACATACTACTGGCAAACTAGTCATGTGCAGAACATAGAATAAAACAGTAACCAGAAAGATATCATGTTTGAATGCCAGAAACTTTATTCATTATCAGAAACATCATGTACAATCAAGGAGTATCAGCAATGCTTAACAATATAACCATCGGCACATAACTCGTAACATCTCCCGACTATCCCCACAGGCTACATATAACGTTCGGCGGTGGTTAGATAACCAACCGACACGACGCTTCATAACAACATTAGCATTACATTAATCCGAACATGATTTCCCGAAAGTACATGACATTATTATTCTTTACTAATCTATAGTTTTATTTAGCAATTGGCCGACTACGACTACAGCCGACAACAAAGTAAAATATGCTGCTAACAGATCTGTGCATCTTTCCTCAATTTCTGCCAGGTATGCCTCCTGTTGCCAATAAATGCTATCAAAACCAAGTATACTGTTGAAATCCTTGTCAAGGAGACACAATGAAAGTAGGTTGCTGCCCAGAGATTTGAAGCTTAATGAGATTGAGAGCTAGTTGAATGACCTGTTGAGATCTTAGAGAGTGTCAAGACCATTGTCAAAATCACCCAAAAACCCTTGCCAAGATGTCTCTGCTACTTTCAATATCAAAAGGGCCTACACAGGGATTTGTTGAGATGAGAAATCAATGTACTATCCTTTGTTTATATCTTAATACACTGTTTTGTTGTTTTCCACTGTCAAAAAACAAAGAGAAAAGTCTCAGTCCTTGTGTCCCTTGTGAAATGTCAATACCTCTATTTCAACTGTCCAAACCCTTGTTAATGATAATACTTATTATAACGGTAAGAAGCGCCAAGTGTCAAAGGACAGAAGTTATCAATGTTGAATAATCTTGTCCAAACCCTAGCCAAAGCCAGCCCTAGGGTTTGTAAACATTTGGATCAGACATCTGATGGTTTGTAGAATCGTGTCAACGTTTTGTTGCTAGCAAGTTTGATAAACCTCTGTAAATTTATGCTTCAGTCTGTCATACACTTTCTTTTATTGACTGTCACATTATCAATATAAAATGGTGAGAGCATTGTCTCGTAAATTCATGGAGAGTATATGTACTATCCTCCTGTTTAACTTTTGTCTTACTGTCATAGGAAGGCAAACAAGCAATGCCATAATAGTGATTAATGAATTATCTTTTAGCATAGTTACTGTGTTAATTTTATAAGTTCTTGAGCTCCACGTAAGAGGACAGAGTTTTCAAGACAGTCAAGACAGAGGTTCATAAGCACAGTGAACAAAAGGATAGTGAGAAATAGTGCATGATAAGAGGTTTCAGGGGTGAATAATACAGAAATGGGAGATAAACTTTGAAACCCTAATGTACTATAGTGAACTATGGAGGATAGTAAACCTTAAAGGGCAGTCAACAGTGATAAATGTAGGCATTTCACCTATCCATCACAAAGGGTTTCATAGGAGGTTTGATGACAGTGAGAGCTAGAGGACAGTACACACAGAGGACAGTAGTATGACAAGAAAATGTCAAAGAAGTATGGATAGATCAAAATAGGACAGTGCAAAACAAAGTTATATGATAAAGGGAACAAATGCACAGTCAAATAACCCTAAAAGGACAGTCTAATGATACTCAAACAAAGGTGAAGGGTAAGATTGGCTTTTCATCATGGAGGACAGTCCTTGTCTGGATCAAAGGCAAGTGATATGTCTTGCAAGAAGACAGTCATGAGTTGACAGTCAAAAGCCAAGTTCCCTGAACAATGACAAGCTACAATGTACAGTAAAAAGGTCAAGCTACAGTGTACAGATGAAGAATGAGGAAGTTGCCACTGTATAAAATAAAGAATGAACAAGTTGCCACTGTACAGATGAAAGAATGACAAGCTACAGTGGACAGATGAAGCATGAGGAAGTTATAGTAGATAGTAAAAACATTAAAAGCATAGGACAGAGGATATAGTGACAAAGAGAATGTTTAATCTGTATGCTCAAGGACCTGTCTATTTGAAGGTAATGAGATGGCATATATTTGTAAAGGACAAACCTCAGACTATAGTGGGGGCGTAGGGTTTGTCTCTGTTTTAGCAGAGACCATAGAATGACAGCACTTGGACTAACAGTGACACTGCTAAGTGATGAGCACACGATTATATTGAGAGGGCGAGGGGGTCGGGAGGGGGGTTAATTGGTATAATACAATCTTTTACTTTTCAAACTAACAACCACAATAATATCAATCATAGCAGCATAAATCGTTTGGGGAAAAAATCGGCAAACCAAAAAATCAGGATTTTTTGAAAAATCGTGAAAAAATCGGGAAAAAATCGGATTTGAAAAAAAATGTAAAGGAATGTAGAAAAATAGACAAAACCTATGTTTTCTAAAAACTCAAGGTCATTTCCATAGCATAGAGATATAGAGAGCAAATAAAACAGAGATTTTAAATAGAAAATAGATATTTTTTGTATATATTCATATCGCTGATTACATTGCATTGCACAAAATATACTCCTCAGTTCTCATAAATAAAAGTAGATGTTGACATATGACAAAATGTCAATTACAATAGTGTGTAACTTTGTACAAAATCAACCTCTAATCTAAGTACAAAGTGACAAAAAAAAATGTAGCCAATGACAACAACGCTAGAGGGTAGTAGGCCTTGATGATGAAGCTCCTACTGCAGTGCTTCTAACCAAATCCTCATATATTTGACCAGGCAGTCCAGCCTCCTCTAGTATATCGAAATCCTGAGGTGCAATAGAATCTGAATCTTCGTCAGCAGCAATCCATTCATTATCTGGATCAATCTCATCAAGGTCAATTGGGTCATCATCCTCAACAGTACCTGTTGCAGCCCATGAAGGAATTAGTCTTGGCCTTACAAGTGAAAAAGATAATGAATACAATTTCAACTAACTACAAGTATATTGAAAGTCTAACCTTGAGCTTTCTTCATCTTCAAGCGGAGGTTGTGGTGAACAAACACCAAGTCGCTCATTCGTTGTTGTGTTAGCCGGTTGCGTTTCTTGGAGTGTATGTGTTCAAAAACACTCCAATTACGCTCACAAGCAGATGAACTACATGGCTGGCTCAAAATGCGTCTCGCCATCCATCTAAGGTTTTTGGTTTCATGACCAAAATAATCCCACCATTGTGCTGCAAAAACACATTACATGGAGATGATATCATGTAAGAATATCTTAAAATAATCATCGTGTCCACAAAATAGAGACTATCACAGGTTTATAGAATCTACCTGGTAGCAAGGTATTTCTGCCTTCGATGGCGGCTATAGATGAGAGAAAACCCCTTGCTTGCTTGTACGTTGCTAACTCTCCCATAGCTCCCTTTAATTGTTCTCTAGAAAGCATTTTTTCCATGCACATGAACAAGCCCTGTGTTACCTCACCATCATCATTTCTAAATGAAGAGTCATAGAACAAACTTGGATTAAGATAATATCCTGCAGCATGGAGAGGAGAATGCATCTGCTGATCCCATCTTCTATCAATTATGTCCCATAACGGCATATAAGTGTCCCTGTCATTTTGCATCCTACCCCTCATCACCTCCTTGGCCCTATCCATGGCCTCATACAAATAACCCATGGGGGATTTATCCCCATCCACTAGTCTTAAGACTTTTACTAGAGGCTCTGAAAACTCTACAACTCGTTCAGCTGCATCCCAAAAACTAGAAGAGTACATATAGCCTGCCACTGCTATGCCTTCTACTAGATTTGCGAAGGCAGACGACTCCCACTCATTTGAAACAAACATTCGTTTCAAATTCATTTTTTGTTGGCATAGAGTCTGTAGTGCAAGGAATTGTGTTGCAAATCTTGTCACCCCTGGGCGAACTAGCTCCTTGCCTTCTGTGAAAGTACGCATCATGCACAAAACCCTCGTGTGATTATAAATGAATTTTGTAACCTTGCGGGCCTTTTGCAATACCTCCTTAACCCATTCAAGTTTTCCAATGTCCTCAAGGGTTAGATCAAGGCAATGTGCTGTGCATGGGGTAAAAAATATAGACGGGTATTTGTCTGTCAAGAGTCTACCAGCGGCTACACAAGCTGCAGCATTGTCTGTAATAAATTGAACCACATTTTGTGGCCCAACTTCTATTACCACAAGATCATACATCTGAAACAATGCAGCTGCAGATTTGATAGTATCAGATGCATCCAGGGATTTCAAAAATATAGTGCCAATCTCACAAGAGACAAGGAAGTTGATGAGGGTTCGATTCCTTCTATCTGTCCATCCATCTGACATTATGGTGCAACCAGTCTTTTCCCACTCTATTTTATGCTCTGTAACAACATCTTTAACATCTCGTACTGCATCATTGAGCATACCAACCCTCAAGCTCTCGTAAGATGGGGCTTTGAACCTAGGACCCGCACCTGCAATAGCATCCACCATACCTTGCCAATATGGCGATCTAGCAACATGAAATGGCAAGCTAGAGTAGTACCAAAAGTTTCCAATCGCCTTCCTTGCTTGTTCATGGACATTCTTCCTCCATCCTGTACTCTCCAAAGTGGTTTGTGCTCCTGGTGTAGTACGAGGTGCAAAGAAAGCATTAATGTTTCCTCCACCTGTGTTTGGGCCACGCGCTGTAGAAGGAGGTGTTGACCCTGATTCCCTCAAAAACTCATTTGCATCATCATCCTGACCTTGATTCCCTCTACTATTTGTAGAATTAGAACCTATTTCAACCCCGGTTCTTGCCTTTTTTGCCTTGTTCTCAGGAATCGCATGAAGAGCCAGTAGTGCCTGGTGTGTGACATCTGCAGGGCATCCAGGACAAGGATTGTTGTTATTCCCTGGCTCTTTTGCCAAGTGCCATTTGAAACGATAAATGCCCCCATTGATATCAGTTTTACACCAGTTGCATTTAACCTTCGTTGTACCCTTGACTGAAGTACAATGTGACCATGCAAAGTCTTTTTGACATGGCATTATGATCAAATCTGCAATAAACATTTTTTATTCAGTCTACTTTGTGGACAGTTAGGAGAGAAGACAGAAAAAGAAAACCAATGCACCTAATGTATAAATTTTGACCTCTATTTATAATATTGATAAGTTAGAAGTTTAAACTAATATCCCTTATTTTTAAATCTACTTTTCATTTATTGTGAATAGATTGAAGCAGCAGCTGTAGGGGGATTGGTTTTGGTTTGTCTCATTTTAAAAAAAAATCTGCTTTGGTAGGGTTTCATAATATTTTCCTGCAAACTCTGCCCATTTTTTCTCATCAGGATCACTGACAGCATGACACAATTTGTGCAGAATCTTGAGGTAAGTCACTTGCCATGGTTTCAGTGAGTATTCATGGGAATCTGTAAACAGCCAGATCATTTTTTGTTTTAAACGAAGGCATTGGTTCTGAGGTATTATCTATGGCTGTTTTTATATACTATATTATTGTAATACCTAGTGTTAGATCCCTATTTGTTTTTTCACATATTTTGAACTGTGAAATGAATTTTATGTTTATTTGGTGGTTTAATGTTTTTGTATATTTAAAATTTTGGTTTCTTTGTTCTTGAGGTTATTTTTGTGACAATTTTCCTAACAGAATTAAGCTAGTATTGAATGGATACCAGCTACTGCTGATGCTATAAATGCAATGGTTGCCAGAGTTATTTTCACATAGAGTTATTTTCACAAACCTTATACATTACAGCATATTGCTTTACAGTTTTGTGCGGCTCATTACTGGCTTCTGTACTTCACAGACCAAATGTCACAAGGCAATGGATTGGCGTGACATAAAATGACTAAAATTTTAAAAGATTAGGTTGAATAAGTGACAAATAGCTTGATATTCCAGATGGGTACATCCTCTCACATGGTTGGTTTCTTCATTATGGTGTCTGTATTTTTTTAGTTGTATTCGAAGCAGTAAAAGTGTAAATGTATTGATCTATATTGATTGTTGCACTTCTTTAAGTGTGTTCCAAGCCTCATATGAAATAACTGGAAATGGCCCTATGTATACGTTGAATGCATTCTGTTGGCTTAATAAAAAAAATTTAATATAAAAGGCGAATGCTTTTTTTTAATAATCTGTGGTGATGTGTAAGAGCAAGACACAAATAAGATTTCAAACAGTACCTACCTGAGAGTCAGCGCCCAGAAAAACGCGCCCAGAAAAAGAACCAAAGCGCGCCCAGAAAAACGCCAGAAATTCGCGTCAGTTAAAAACCCTCAACTCAGCCGCCTTCAGCACATCAAAAACCCTCGACTCGTGCTCTAAAAAGGAGAAAAACGCGATATATAAAAGCAAAAACGCGTGTATTTTAGGGTTTTTTTTCAAACGCGATTTTTTCGCGATTTTTTGCCGATTTTTGGTCGAAAAAACCCCGATTTTTAGCCGATTTTCAACGATTTTTTGACAGCGTTGACTGCCCAAAAAATCGGGATTTTTTTAGGGAAAAAATCGGCGACCCTGCAGATTTTTTCAAAATCGCGATTTAGCCGATTTTTTGGCGATTTATGCTTCTATGATATCAATTGCACAATATCATTCACATAAGCTCTAACAATTATGCAACACAAGAGGAACACACGATTTACGTGGAAACCCTTACAGGAGAAAACCACGGCAAAATATTGCTTTTATATAAATCTCTTTTACAATATTTGTAGGCACCAACCTACAAGAGGCACCAATCCTCTCTTATATGATTTGTAGGCACCAACCCCCACTGCTAAGCACCAACTTAGCGAGAGACACCAATCTCTCCTTTAGGAAGCACCAACTTCCAAACAAAATTCCACCTTATGAATGTTGCCTCTGTAGTCGGTCAAGAGTGTTATTAGTCGACCAAGTAATATAATAAAATACAACTATAGTATAGATAGCAAATATTTCATATACTTTATGTTATATGTTGTTTCAAGAAATTAAGTCCTCGACTAGTTGGATTAGTTGTAACGAAGAGTTGCGATGGTTGGTTTCTCAACCACCGTCAGTGACTATATGTACTTGGGTCATTGTATTCGGAACATATGATGATAGTGATTATGACATTGTGCTTGTAATATCCCTCACTAAATCTGACTGTAAATTTCTGATTTGAACCTTGAGGAATATTGTCAAACAGTTATCTTGCAAAATCTGAGCTTGCTGTTTGTGTTTGATTGTTTTGTTTGATGCCAAGATGCTCGAAAATGTGGTGAAAGACATAATCTAAATGACTATAATAAAGTAGTATGCAAGCTATAACTAAATGCAGCCTTTCAATGAATGTTTGTGACTGTACTATCATGAAAGATACTCCTAGACATCATCCCAAACACTTGTCATGCGAACTAATGACTGAAATCTTTAGTCATGACTAATGGCATATTGTCAAACAATAGATATGCAACCTTATTCCTCCCTTTATTGAGCATATGATTGACTGATTACAATTTGGATATTCAATTACAATAATGTGGCTGTCAAAAACAGCGATCAGACCTTCAACAATGCAATCCTAAACACTATGCAACTGAAACTACAATGCTTATAAGCTGTCTAGGCAGCGAATAAATACAACTCATTTGCAATGCAACATGAATACAAAATGGAAAACCTGGTAATTCGCTGGCAGCAATCATAAGATGATTCGTAGCTCCTTATTGATGATGTTTTTTTCCTTAAAACTGTTGCGTCCTTCCTCCTTAATCCCTAGCGCTCCCTCTCAGATTTATCTCTGATTTTTATCTGCTCTCTTACCCAAAATCGTGCCTCTATCATGTGCACCTATCTCAATTTGGGGCCACGATTTCTACCATGCTTTGTAACTGCAAATCGCTTCTCCAAGCTGCTGCGATTCAAACTGAAGTGCCACAATTTCCATTGAGAATATGATATCAAAATCGTCCTCTTTGCTGACTCTCAAATGACATTTATCGATGCTTAATAAATCGGCTCCTTTCCAAGTCCAAACTGTAATGTCCCCTTCCAATTGACATCTCTCAATTCTTGAGATTAGCCTATTATGTGACCCTCGTAGGCTGATAGGGTGGATAGAGGGTCTTGTTGAGGCATGGCTTGGCTTCAATTATCAGAATCATTCAGTTTGGCTTTTGTTCGGGGTCGTTTGGACATCATTTGCTTGACTTACTATTTTTAGTAAGTGGAGACACTCAGCGGAGCACCCTTGCTATTTTTAGCAGTATGGTCTAGTCATATGCAGATTCAGTCACTTATCATCTGGCTGCAGGCAGTTCGTCAATTGGACTTATATTGAGAGAGATATTAATATTTATTTGCCAAAATAAATATTAATTAAATTGAAGCTTATTATATAAAGTTATAATATAATTTAATATTATAACTTAAGTGACTTTTTGAAGGGGGTCGACCATCATGAAGAAGGGGCCATTTTTAATTAATGATTATAATTAAAAAGGCGTTCAAACTATTGAAAGATTAAAAGTGAAAATTCAAGTTTTATTTAAATGATGCTTTTTTGAAGGAAATCGACCCAACTGAGAAGATATAAGTTTTCTTTGTGAAAACTTCATTCATTATGTTATGAAAATCAATTTTAGCCTATTCCTTCTTCAGAGAACGAAGCCGAGGGTTTCAGTTGTCTTCTGCATTAGAGAACAAGCCATCTTCAGTGTTTGCAGTTTAGAGGCTGTGAAATATCAGCTGATTTATTGCCTGTCAGTGAAATAGCTTCATCCAGAAGTTATTACAGAGCGCATTGAGAAGTTATCATTCAGAGTTTGATTTATATTTGTCAGAAAAGGGAATATCTTTGAGCGGCTAGTTGGGATCTTCACCTGGCACGAATCCCAAGGTTGTACGAATTTAATTGCTGTTGTTTTGGAGGCCGTACCACTCAGCTGGAAGGCCGTACTTCTTACCCTAGCCTGGACGCCTTGCTTTTTTATCTCCTTTCTTCACCAGATGGGGCGCCTTGATCTCTGGGATAGTCTGCATCAATCTCGAGGCTGGAGAAGGCTTTTCTGATGGTTGCCGTATTTAATCTTCACCAATCTAGGCGGCTGCAACCAGGTTTTTAAATATTAAAATCTGCTTTGCCTTTTTGTCTGCATGTTAGGGTTTCATTATTGTAACCTTCGATAAAGAATAATAAACCTATATGCTATCGAATCAGAAGTCTATCTGCTTCAGTTTTGCTTTACTGTATTTATTTAAGGTTTTAGAAGTATTTCTTTTCAAAATCGCACTATATTCTCTATATGCAAAAACCACAAAAAAAATCAGTTTGAACATCAGAGGTGGAAGTTGAACCAGCAGGGTTCTTCACACAAACCAACTGAAAGTGTTCCTCAAATTGACGCCCTCACAATCTGAAAATGATCTCCAATGACAGCACAAAATATCTTCAAAACCCTTTCGAACAATCTTCACCAAAAAGCGCAATATTGACTCCCGAATGAAGCCAATCCACGGGCAATCCTTCTGGAGATCTTTCACAACCTCAGGTATGCGAATCAATGAGAGTTTTCATTCCCAATGATCAAGAATTGTAGAAATTGCAGAAACCCTAGGTTTCCTCTTCTCCACAACAAAACACTTCAAAGTCAAATATCAAATCCTAGATAAAATCAATTAGCTTGGTTGATCCCTTTTTATAATTTCTCATGAAGAGGTCAATCCTCTAGAAGGCTCCTTTTTAATCATTTAAAATAATATTAAATGTGCACTTTATAACTTTATAATAACAAAATATCATTTAATGTACTTTAAGTCATTAAATGGCCCCCTTTAGACATAAAGTTATAATATAACTTTATAATATGCTTTTAATGATTAATTATTATTAAAGTCACCTTTAATAATAATTAAATGGTATAACTTGCACATTAATCCTTATTTCACCTGGCCAACTGAAATCTGGGATCAACACTGCTTCCCCAACACGTCCAGGTGCCTTACTATAAATAGTAACACTGGACTCCACTGACTAAGAGACTTACTATAAATAGTAAGTGTGTGAAACTGAGTCCTGAAACACCAAACGAAGGCCAATCTTGAACCAAACTAAGCTCTGGAGAAGAAAACACTCAGATAACTGCCAAACAGGACCCTCTAACCATTTGCATTAGCCTACGAGGGTCAACTAATAGGCTAAACCATCAAGAAGCAAGAACGAGCTAAAGAGGGGACATTATAGTCCGCCCTCCCTAAAATTGCTTGTCCCCAAGCAATCTCAACTGCCAAAAGAAAACCCTCTGAAGGATCACTCCACCTGGGTCCCAAGGGAAGAACTATGTAATGTCCTTGATATCACCAACCAACTCCTGCAACACCAGCATTAGAACAACTGACAAATCACTATGAACCATGTCCACCATAATATCAGGTGTCTCAGGAATATGAATCTCAAGGGGAAGCAACTCAGAATGCTGAAAATTTTTGCTTCCCATATCTGTGCAAGGTAAGATATCATACAAACTGTCCACCACGTGCACATCAGAACTATGCATCTGAAACAAATCCTGTACATGAGGATCAAAAGTGAAACTGTCAGCAATCCACACCATGTACACACTGCAATACTCATCAGTGAACTCTGACTGGAACCTTGATGCACAAGAAGGATCCTACAAAACACTGTAGAGTGTCCAACATATATTCCCGGATCCCAAATCTAGAATGGAAGTCTGCCATGTTTGATATCCTCTGACTTCCTCTGCACAAATCTGATCTCAACATCACCATGCTGAGAATGGTGAAGCAACCCGTCAGGACCCATCCAAACTGCAGTGCCAACCTTGTCACCGCCTGGATCCTAATATAATCTGAACTCACATCCATCTATCATGTAGAGATAAGAACATCTGGAAGCATCTGCTACTCCACATCTCTCTTTGTCCTCGGCTGAACCCTCGTGGATGTGATCACTAACCAAGCCATCATGCCTATTCGCTAACTTATGAGCACTAGGATCGTGCATTGAATGCAAATCATGTATAGATGAATCAAAAACAAAGTTGTAGGAACTCCTCACCGTGTACACACTGAAAAACTCCTTCATGAGCTTTGTCCAGAATCCTAATGCACCAAAAGGCTTCCAAACACTACAATCATTGCTCAACCCTGTACTAGTATCAGGAGTGTGATCAGCATCCAACTTGAAGAGTGGATTATCATAGACCAATCCAGCATCAGACTATAATGTCCCCTTTCTAGCCAGTGGTTCGAGGGACAGGGTTAGCCTATTACTACGGTTCCCGTAGGCTAACAAGATGATTAGGGGACCGTTTTGAGGGGTTTCAGGACTTGTTCTTTGCCACTTACTATTTCTAGTAACATCAAGGTCAGTAACGACACATCTTGCAGTTCCTTGCTAAAAAGAAAAGGAAAAATATTCTCTACAAAAGTCAAAGTCAAAGTCAAATTCAAGGGAAGAAAGTCAAAGTCAAAATCAAAGGATAAGGATTGCAAAATATCTTATCCACAAAGGATAAGGATGACAACTCAGGATAAGGATTGCAAAATATCATATCCACAGAGGATAAGGATGACAACTCAAGATAAGGATTGCAAAATATCTCATCCACAAAGGATAAGATTGACAACTCATAGAGCAAAATCTAATTTGGGCATGGGTATGCATAAAAGAAAGAGAGAGAGCTTCATTTGAGACACAGAGAATATTATTATAATTTTGGAGTTGTTGCAGGTTGAAGAAATAGGCTGATTGAGGATGAATTCCCTTGATTAGAACAGGCTCTACAGGTGTGGAAGATCGCCCAAGGATCCTACTTGATTGGTCTCATTCAAGGATCAACTTTGAGCTTAAGTACAGAGTTTAGCATTGAAGAATAAAAAGGGTTATTTACACTTGGCTTTTGCTGTTGGAGGAGAACTTGTGGTTTCTTCTGCAAATTTGATCTTTGGGAATGGAGCCTCTCATTGATCTCAGCTACCTGAAGGTGTGCAGAACATTTGAAGGTTGCTTTGTGAGGTGGCTACATCCAGTAATCATATTGAGCAAATTGGTGTATTTCATAAGGGTTTGAGTAGAAGATTTTGCTACACATCTAATTTCCTCTGAACATTATTGGCTAAGCCTTAATGTTGTATCAATTGGGTATTGAAGCTTGGAAACAACAAAAGAAGCATGTTGTGAGGGCGGAGATATTGAAGTTGTCTTGACTGGTGCATAGCAATCTGTGACCATCTTTCATCGATATGCTCAAGTGGCTGGTCATTCTGGACCTACGTGTTAATCTGGGAAGAGTTTGTTGTTAGAAAAGGACATGCTCACAATCTAGGAGGTAGGCACATGGTTCTTGGAGAGCCCTCAATCATTTGGAGATTACTAAGTCCTTCCTTGCTTTGGCGTCAATATTCCAGTTCTGAGATACTTTATTTTTGTGGTCTCTCATATCATTAAAACTCAGAAATTGTATTATATCAGCTACAGTTTTGGGTGTAATCGGAAGTTAGAATAGGGTGTATTGTTGTGTGTAATCTGAGCATATCTCTAGCTTAACTGTGTGTAAGGGTTGCATAAGTCTGAGTCTCAGTTTTGCTGTTCAAAATCTGAGATGTTATACCTTGTAATCAGTCTTGCCACTGCTCAGAAATTAGTGTATTATCTACTGTTGCAATCTCATTGATGTTGTTATGTAATGTAAGGCCCTGCTATGAAGTGTGTGTGGTTTAGAGAAAGATATTACAAGTCTGTTCCAATCACTATACCTTCAGTTATAAATCATTTTGGTACTGTTGTTCTTTATATTGCAAAAACCAGTGATGTATCCAGATGTTGTATATGATCGCATATTGTGAACCATCTTATCTACTATGTCAATGCTCTAAGTATGATAAAGAGGAACATCAAACAAACTGAAAATATCAAGCAAAAATCAGAAAATTAAAGGAAACACAAAAATCAATTTTAGATAACCACAGGGGTTACCACACAGACTCAAATAATGGATTATTCACAAACTGCACAATCACTCCATGCTGATCTGAATCATCCATCTCCAAATCCCTGGAACAATAAATTGAATCATACTCCTGAATTGGCTCACGCTCCTCCTCCTGAACAACCTCCCTCTCTCTCCTTGCGCCCTTCTCTCTACTGAGAGAGAGAACGCAAACTCTCACCATCATCTTCACAAGTCTGATATACAAAATTAGAATTCTTATGACTTAAATTCACCACACAAAATCCATTTTTAACACCCAATTTTTGAGCACCATCTCTAGAAAACTCTATGGTACTATCATTCTCATGTGAACTTGTTACCTCATGATGGAGTGAAGGATTATGACAGCTGTTATAAAAATCAGAATACCTGTCATATTCTTGTGCCATGTCTTCAAGCTTCACAAGTGCATCTCCATTGAAAATTTCAATCCCAACACTTAGACTTTGTGTACCAACACTTGTAGACTCATTTTCACGAGTCCTTCCATGTGTAAGAGTAGCAATCTCATAAGAATGAGGAAGAGTATCACTGTCCCAAATCAGACCTTTGGAATTCTCTTCTATGCTTACATTGTAGTCATCAAACACCATCAAGTCTTGATTTGTCCCATCTTATTCCCAAGTGATTAGGGGTGGAAGTGGTTCAAAGAAGTCTTCATCACTAAATGTCACTAAATGTCATGATTCTTCATTCCTTTCCTCAACTTGATCAACTCCTACACCATTTTCCTTGTCATCTTGTACCCTAGGAGTAGCTGCTATAAAGGATTGATTTTCTAAATTATGAAAGGAGTGATTATGCCCACTCAAAAGTAGACAAAGCTCAACAATCTCTCTATCTTGATCTTTCACCAATTGAACAGCCATGTCTCTATCTCTAACCATTTGTAAATAGTCTTCTTTTATCAACTCCAAAGCCTCTTTGAAAGGGTGCAAATGTGTATGAGGAATACCATGTCCTATTCCTTTTTGTCTTTCCTCTCTTTGGGCTGTCCAAATGAGGTCTTCTAGGTATTTGTGAGTGCTGTCCATTCTTGACAATGCATGAGTGTAGAAAACAAATGCATAAATCATAGCTTCCTTGTTCAATTCTCCTTGCATAAGTTAGCAATCAAGAACAGACATCTAGGTAGGATAGAACTCTCACTTTATTCATTAAAACAAAGGACATGCACTATACAGCGATGGGGAAAAAGAACCAAAGACTGGCGCATTCTCATCACTATTCCACGTTAACCACAGTCAATGCATTTAATTGAAGCAACAAAAAGCACACGGTTTAGACTTATAAGGAGTAACAAGTCAATGCAAACAAAGTGTTCGATTTTGGAAGGAATTCCAAAATCGATTTCCATTATTCCACTTCAGACCAACAAAAAACAAAACCTCTAGCCACCACAACAACTCAAATCAGCCTTTTCAATGAAGGACTCTATTTCTTCTCTCTTGCCTTCATGTCTCACCTTTGACTCTCCAGCAATGCCAACTCAGAATCGGACTTTTGTTGTTTTCCTTCAGCATATCGATTCTCTGTCTTTCGGGCAAAAACCCATCGACCCTCTACCCAGACCGATCTCCCTTTCCAAAGACAGTTATCATGTTATGCGTTGCCTCTCTTCCCTTTTTCCTTGATCGATCTAACTGCCCCTCTCTAGTTTTTGCCCGATAGGGAGAGAACAACCATTTACTTCTTGCCACTTGTCACAAGAGACAAGAAAAGTCAACACAAAACAAAAAACCAAAATTTTCACATCAAGAAAGCGATGCCCCTGCATCAAAAAGACAAGGGTTTTCATCCTCCAAATTCACTCACCCCAAAGGGTTTCATCTTCAAGTGAGAGGATTGATTTCAATAAAGAATGGATACTTTCCTTTAAGCAATCCTCTTCTTTTTATAAGCTTCATTTTGATCTCCTTTTAATTTGAATTCTCTTTTCCTTCCAAAAATTCCCTCCAAAAGCGTTCACTTAAAACACTTTAATAAAATATTATATAAGGCCTTATTATTTTCCATTTAGACAACCCACTTTATAATAATAATATTTGACTTGTCCTTTTATAATGTTTTTAAATAAAGTTATTAGGACTAACCTAATAATGTTATTGTTAAATTATTTCCCTAACTTTATCCCTTGGGAAATAAAGAAATAGGCCATGGGTCTCAATTATTTTAATTTTGAAAAGGATACATGATAGCATGTCCTTCCCAAAATTTCTTGCCTCAAGCAATTGCAGATTTGGATGCTCAATTATCTTTGTCCCTTCTTATTGAAATGAGAGAGAAAAAATGAGATTGCTCTCAAATTAAAATTCAGTCATTCACATTACAAAAAAACTATTACATAGTATTGGCTTTATAAGGCCACTATTCCCATATGAAACTAATTACGGGAATATAACTTCCAAAGCCAAATTTATTTATTAAATTAACAATAGCATGTTAATTTATTTATTTAACTATTTATGTCAAGTACTAAATTCTAACATCCCCCCTTAGTACTGACATAGAGAAAAACTAGAAACTAGTACAAATATTCTTCGTCACTTTGATGTGGAATTTCTTCATCACTTGAAGTGTGGTCCTTTCCTTCAATTATCAAAGCATTATTTTGCAACTTTCCATCAATAAGATCTCGTACTCTTTGTTTGCAATTTAGTACTACATGTCCTATCTTTTTACAATAGAAACAGGTGCCACTTGCATGTTTGAACTTTGTCATATGTTTGGATTATTTGTAAGAAGTACTAGCCTTGTTTTGTGTAGTCAATGCAACTTCTTCTTTTAAAACATGTTTGTTTCTTTCATCAAGCAATGTGGATATAATACTTTCTAGACTTGAATTGATTTTGCTTGAGACATACTATTTGGCATACTATTTAAAAGTATGGCTTTTGCATCATTTTCCTTTATTTCTTCATTTATACCAGCCAACTAATTTATCAAGGAATGAAATTTACTGATGTGAGACACTATATTTTCACCTTCTTCCATTTTCAATCCATACAACTTTTGTTTTATATTTATTTCTACACTATCAGCTTTTGATCCAAACAAAGTATTCAATGTTTCCCAGATGTCCTTAGAAGATTTTTTAAAATCTACATGATGTAAAGAAGGTTTAGATAAACTAAGACCAATTATAGCCAGTGCTTTCTTATCTTTTACTTTCCATTTTTGAAGTTCATTTGTATCTGTTGGCTTTGTCACTATGTGTAATGTACCCGATTTAGCCCTACGCTCTTCAATTGGATTTAGCCTATTTCCGGAAATCCATAGGCTAAGCTGAAGCAGAACATTAGGGTTTCCTCTTACAGATGCATTTTCAAAGGTTTGCATGTAAAAGGTTTTTGGGTTTTTCTGGGTTTTTAGAGACCTTCAGGGTGGTGTGACATGCATCTGAATCTGACAACCTTTCCAGGCGCTTACTATTTATAGTAAGTCATGATGGTTGTCTGGTTTGTGCTCAAATGATATTTGAACACACTTATTATTTATAGTAGTTTGCTATTTTTGGTAAGTCTATATTTTAGCAGTATCTTTCTAGCAGCAGCTCAATCATTTGCAGTTCAGTTTGGTTGATCAGTTTGGCTTTCTGATGGTTTTGAAGTCAACTTACTATTTTTGGCATTGGCTATTTTTAGTAAGTCTAATTTTGGCAGTGGCATCATCAGCAGTTCAGCTCAAGTCATCATGTTATTTTTAGCAATCCATCAGTTTCAGTTTTAGCGTTGGTTTTGGTTATCTCCTTAGACTAAGTTTTATACTAAGTCAATTTTCATGTTTTGAAGTTGTACCCCACGCCTAGGCTTGATAACTTCATATTGTTTTAAAGAGGGGACATTAAGGGGTCAAGTTGAGCATTTAATTATTTAATAAATGCTTTATTGTTGCAATATGAAAATGGACACCTAAAGGGAAGATGAATAACATTTTATTATTATTTCAAAATAAAGTGAATGGTTGAAGTGGCATCCCTTTTGGAAGCTGAAGTGATTCGACTTCTTGGAATTTGAAGTGTTTCATTTGCCAATTGAAACTTATATATTGTTATTTTGTGAAGAGCTGATTATGAATGTTTTGGAGAGAAAAGTTATGCTGCTGGAATGAATCCAGAACCTGGCTAAGGGGAAGCTTAGCAATCCATTCTTTCTTCAGGCCTGAAACTATGGCTTCCGAGAAAGTTTTTTGAAGACCATGCTTCATTCAGGAGTGCGGATAGTGCTCAATTCTGATTTTGATTACAGGAAGATTGTTGATTTATAATCTATTTGTACTGCTAATGTCAATGGCTGAAGCGAACTTCTGCTTATAGCTTTGCCTCTGATTTTTGTTCCATTCTAGGTATTCGTCTGACCTGTATCTCTGTGAGGGGCAACCCTTCCTACCAATTTTCAGATTTTATTACTGAGCATTGTTTTTTTCTAAAGGAAGTCGGCCTCTTAAAGGAGGTCGTACCATTTGGAGCTTGCCTCAAATTTCGTGCCAACTGTTACTTTTTTTGGTTTGAAATCTTCTTGGAACATGGACGCCTAGTCTCTAGTTGTTGATTGGCTATGGTTTGGAGGCATTTCAAGCTGTGTAAGTAGTATATCTTTACTTTTGTTGTAGTCGGTCATAGTCGGCCTTGGTCGTAGTCGGCCATTTGCTAATAAAACTATAGTTAATGGGAATAATACATGTCATGTGCTTTCAGGTAATCAAGTCCCAATTAGTGATAACTGTTGTTATGAAACGTCATGTCGGTTGGTTACCTAACTACCGCCGAACGTTATATGTAGTCAGTTGTTGTAGTTGAGAAATAGTTGTGTAAATGGTTATAGTTGATAGCACTATTGAATACTCCTGTGATTGTACATGACTATATCATTGATAATGAATAAAGCATCTGAAGTTCAAACATGATATAATTTTGTTCTATTATTTTGTTCCATGTTCTGCACATGACTTAGTTTGCTCAATAGTACGTAGTACTTGAATTACATTCCGTAGGGCAAACATTTGGCGTTGTTGCCTGAGTGGACTAGGGAATCACTCGTCATGGCAGAGTGATGGGTCTTCCAACAGATGAGCCCATGAATAGCAATGAGGAAAGGGAAGACCTATTGACTGAAGATCTTGTCAATCTGTGGAAGATATCTTTACGAGATCACGTACGAAGGGAGTCCCGCAGGCAGGAGATCCCTGAGGAAGTTATCTGGGATCGGCTGGAAGTGAACGACGAGGTGGATCATCTCTTGAATCGTATGCCCAAACTGTTGGCCCGTCATTTTATTATCCTGCAGGACCTCCAAGAAGAAGAGGACCGAGAACGCCGAAGGCAGCAAATACTGCAGCGTTACGAAGAGAGAACCAAATGCGAAGAAGAAGAACAAGGCACTAGTCGGAGACGTACATCCGGTAGTCACCAATGATCACCTGAACAAATATTAAATGCCCGTACGGTCGAACAAAGACAAGGATCGAGTACCTGACGGGCTCGGGACTCAGGAAGAGCAAGTTCGGCGATCACTCAGGCTACAAGAATAGGAAAACCGGCAAAGAAGACTGAAGCAAGCCGGTAAGGAATTGGATGACGATCTAATTGAAATAAATCAGAGTATTAAAAGAACATATGAGAATCTGACAAGAATAGACACATCCATTGGAAGAGCACACCAAAGTTTGACTCCGTACGTAGGATATGATCCTTATGAGAACGAAGATGAATTGAGTAGTAGCATCAGACGTTTTCAGGAGTTGTCCTTATCGGACGATGACGAATGACTAACGAGTGGAAGATCAGAGCCCAATACCCTGAGGTGGAGATAGTACCAAAGGGAACCCCAGGAGACTCACGGTGTCGCGGACGCTGACGGAAGACGTGGGAGTGACTCGTACATGGCCGAGAGTGCAAGTGATGCACCAGAACGTAGCGAGGAAACCAGTCTAATCGGGTCCAACACACAAGGAGGATAGCAAGGAAAGATGGCTACTCTGGAGCGGCAGAAGCTACCGAATTTTATGGGGAATGGGTCTGAAGATCCAGTACGACACTGTAAGACATGTGAAACTATCTGGATAGCCAGCGGACAGGATGATCCCGACCAGTGGTTGAAAGCATTTCTAGCAACACTCAGAGAGAGTGCCATCGACTGGTACTTTGAATTAGATCAAGCACACAAAGCTACATGGAGATTATTGAAGCAAGCATTTCAAGAGGAGTTCAAACTCCTACGGGATGATAGCGAGATTGTTGTCAAGATATACAATACCAAGCAAGGAAAGCACGAGAGTGTGCGGACCTACAACCGAAGACTCAAAGATTTGCTGGGGAAATTGGAGGCACAGCCAACCGATGGGTTGAAGAAAAGATGGTTCATCAAGGGCTTGCTTCCATCATTAAGAAATAAAATGAAAGTTGTACCTCATTCGTCGTACGCTGAAGCATACAATTGGGCAATGGACATAGAAAGTGAAAATAAAACATCTTCCCGAGAGAAAAAGAAGACGGACGACGAGGACGGTGAATCCAAGATCGTACAAGCACTCAGAAAAGATATGATGCAAATGATGAAAGAATTGAAGTCGACAAAGCGAGTGCGAGGGAAGCACAAGAACTATGGTGTACAAAGTGTAATGGGGAAGGTCACACAAAAGCGAACTGTCCAAAGATGTTTTGTGATATCTGCCAAGTTATGGGACATTCCATCAAGGAATGCCCATACAATTTGAGAGCAAGGGGTACGCAAGTACTCTTCACTCAAGGAGAGTCGTCAACACCACCGAACACACCACCAAAGCCCCAGTACAATAGCAATGCATCCCCTGGAGGTTACCGGAGCAACAGAATTCCAAGAAACATGATACAGTACGATGCAAAAGGAAGGCCCATGATCCAATGTAGGAAGTGCAACGAATGGGGCCACTTCTCCAGGGACTGCCAAAACGGTCAAGGTTTGAGAGGGAGATTGTGTAAGTGATGTGGACCAAGCAATCATGAAGATAACGACTACCCTAAGCAGAAGGGTATTCACATGCTGGAAGTAGAAGAACAAGAGGTACTGGCGATCACCAGAGCACAAGCAAAAAAGGCCACTTACCCAGATCCATGTACGGAGAAACAAAGGCTAAAGGAAGCAAAAACCGAAGTGGAACTGGCGATGGCGAAGGAAAACAAAGTACCTCTGGAGAAGCCAAGAACCTCTCGGCAGTCGGAGGTGGAAACCAACATCATACGGCAGGTACTGCAAACCACCATACCGATCAAAGTAACTGACCTTCTCAAGACTATGTCGCAGTTGGGACTGGCGATCACAAACGTCGTCGAGGATGGCAAGCAACCGCAATTGGAGGAATGAAGGCAAGAATTGATACCAGAACCGCCACCGTACGGTGAACAAACAATCGACCCAGTATTGCTCACAGCGAACATCGAGAAGATGCCAGCAGTTGTGCATATGGAGATCAGAGGGAATATCTTGACAAATACTATCATCGACGGAGGATCGGAAGTCAATGTACTACCCGAAGACACATGGAAGAGTCTTGGGAAGCCTACACTCTGGCCGCCGAAATTTCAACTGGTTAGCGCTGATCAACATGGTATCAAGCCGTTGGGAACGCTGATGGCACAGCAGGTGACGATTGGGACACAACAATTTTTGCTAAATTTTGTCGTCATCCCATTATAGAGGAAAGCGTACGATGCACTACTTGGGAGAGGTTGGCTGATAGTTGCGAAGGAAAATCATAATTGGAAGAGGAACACACTCTCGATCAAGAACAATGGGCGGAAGTACGTCATTGACTTGAAGAACCAGGCCATGAGCGAAGAATTGGCTTCCTCCGGATCTGAATCTGATGGAGGTGAGTTGGATGTGGACAAAGGAAGGGAAGCTATGGAACCGAACACCGAAGGCGTACTTGAACTCGAGAATTGTTTGGAGGACGAGACAAGCTTGTTGAATGGCTTATTTCATTGGCAGATGGAAGACTATGAAGTGTTCCACCGAGAGTGTAACATGTTACAAATCGGGGAAATCAAGGAAGAAGGGAAACAAGGAAGGCCCAGCCACACACTTCCAACCGAGTATGAAGAGTACAAAGAGAAAGTACTGGATGATACACCAGTTGACAAGTTGGAATATGACAAAGTCCGAGGTAGTGAGAGAAAGTCAGAAGAAAGGAAGAGAGAGGAGAGAGAAAATGAAGAGGGAGAATACAAAAGGCAAAAAATAGATGAGGTGTTGAAAATTGAAAAAATGAGAATAGAAGAGTTGAAAAATATAAAATTTGAAAATTTTGAAAAAGTTGAAAAAATTATGAAGTGGGAAAATGAAAAAAATAAAGTAGAAGAATTAAAAAATTTAAAGATGGAGGAGAGAGAAAGAATGCAAAAGGAGAAAAATAAAAGTATTAAAAAGGAAAAATTAAAAAATGAAGTGGGAAATATTAAAGGGAGAAAGGGAAAAGTGAAAAAATTAAAATTGGCCAAGAGGAGGAAAATTAAAGAGAAGAAAATGAAAATAAAAGCCTTGGTCATCAAGAGAATTGTATGACGATTGGAGGACATGACCGACAGGAATAAAGTTCGGTGAAATACTAAAGTCATTACACATCGTACGACCAAGAGATAGGGAGTTCGGCAAAGAAAAACCACTGATTACAACTTGGCTACTCAGGAAAAGGTCGTATGGCAAAACAAAGGAAAGACACTTCAAGGAGAGGTCGTACGGCGCCAGAAGGACTGGAGCAAAGTGAAGGACGAAATTACTACACAGAGGAAGGGCAGTAACCAGGAGTTTGAAATCGTACGACATTCTCAGAGGGTTCTAGTCGTACGACATCCAAACAATCTTCACAGCGTACGGCATTCATCTTTTCCAAGCGTACGACATTCATCTTGTTTAGTCGTACGACATTCTCTTCCAATCGTACGGCCTTCTCATCCAACCGTACAGCAGTCACAGATTCTTCAAGCCATACGACAGTCATAGATTCTTCAAGTCGTACGACAGTCTACACATTTTCAAGTTGCACGACCTCAATTGGCAAGATGTAGCGTACGGCCTGAACATAGCAACATAGTACGATGTCTCATAGTACACCCAAATCAGAAGGAGATCATACGCATCAAAACAAGAAGCACTATACCAAGCCAAAAAGCAAGCCATAAGGAGGCTGTACGGATCAAGGAGAAAGTCATACGTACCAAGCAAATAAAGACTGTACCAAGTATCGAAGTTTGTAAAAGGTAGGTTGTACCAAGCATCGACCTAGAGAAAGTAAAGTCTAAGAAAAACAATGCAAAATTTGTATTTTTCAACTTCGTCAGCACTATTCGGAACCTCTGGAAAAGTCATGAAAATGAGGTACGCGATGCAGTTTCGGGTGGTTTCAAAAGTGTTAAATTGGTCTTGGCGACGGGGTGCGCCAGGGGCGCTGCCCCCGGACCCTGCGAGGGGCACTGCCCCTCGACCCCGCTGGGGGTGCTACCCCCAGACCCTTGCAAGGGGTGCTGCCCCTTGACCCCACTGGGGGCGCTGCCCCCAAACCCCCATCAGATTTATTGGAATTGCCAATTTGCAGTGCAACCAGCCATCATAGTGCAATCGCAAGAGCAATTGGTTGCTGAGCAGACGAGAGTTACATCTCCTGACGAGAAGTTGGTAGGGAGAAACGGAGTATTGGGTGAGAGTGACAATCGGTTGGCAGAGGAGGATCAGCTAGTGGTGGAAAAAGATACACAGGTGGTTGATGTGCAGCGACTTTCAGCCGACAGGGAGAGTCACCCACAGGGAAAATAAAAGGAGTTGGCCAGCACCAAGCAAGAACTCAAGTTGGCATTTTTGGTTTTCAGTCGTCTAGAAGACGACTTCTTTTTTAGGGGGGGATGATGTAAGTAGTATATCTTTACTTTGTTGTAGTCGGTCGTAGTCGGCCATTTGCTAATAAAACTATAGTCAATAGCAACCTGGACAACATTTTGTATGCTCACTCTAAAACAACCTCCTCTAATATCAAACTCTTTTTTTTTTTGCATTTTATTTTGTTGGAGTCATCAATTTACTTAACAAAAATTAACTCACCATTTGAACCCACTAAAAAATTGATGAGGGTGGAGTTTCTTCCATCCGTCCACTCATTTGAAGGAATTGTGCATTCAAATCTTCACCATTGCTTCTATTAATCTTCCATTATTTGTTGTGCATCTTGGAGCAACCTGTCACTTAACTTTTTTGGAGAGGGCTCCTTGTACCCTTTCCCTACAATTGTAATTATTGTCACCAAATACTCTCAAGATGGACTCCTTGCCACATTGAAGTTAAAGTTGTAATACTAAACATTTGTGCATGCTTTATTTTCTTTTTTGTGCACCTCCTTGTTCCACAATGTAGCTTCCACGTAAGGTTGTGCTCCTAATACATTTCTAAGCACAAAACATATGATTGAGCTCTTCTTGAGCTAGATGAGGTGGATGTGCCACGTATGTGTGGACCATGACTAAAGCCCACAATGCCTTGTGTATCTACATCAAATTCTATCACCAAATTAGGAGCAATGCTTGCTTGTGTCCAGGCCCTCTCATATTTCTTTTCATCTAGTGATGCAAGAAGGGCTATCATCTTTTGTTTCATCTCTTCTGGAGCTATTAGACTTGATTTGAAAGTGATTAGGAATGCTTGCAAGATGATATTTAAGGTAATTGATGCCTCTATTAAGCTTTTTCATGCACTAGTTACAAATCATGGACCTTGCTACCAGTTCTATAATGGCATGTTTCCAAGTGGGTCAGAGTTTCCAAGGGGTTTAATTCCAACAAAATGACTCCACTTGTTGAGTTCAGACCAAATGCAAAGCCAGATGCCATTGTGGTTATATATAAACATGCAATATTGATAAGAACAAAAAAATAGTAATTAAAAAAATTATAGCAATTTGAACATGATTTTAAAAAGAAAAATGTAAATTTTAAACGCATTTAAAAAATGTAAATGTAATACAATAATATAGTAATTGAATTCATAAATTTAACAAAAACATTATTTTTTAACACTAAAATACAAACCCTATATTTGGAATAAATTTAAAATTTGAAAAAACTTGATTCAAATTAGTGTATATCAATTAAATTTTAATCAATTCACAAATTTAGACAAATTGAATCAATTTAATTTAATAAAAATATAAATTTGACATGCTAAAAAAATTAGAAATGGTTTACAAATTTAAATGCTTGACAAAAAAGGAAAAAAAACATATTGAACTAACTTGATGCAAATATGATATTCTAGAAATTTATTTTTCCAATCTCTTAAAAAATCTTCCCAATTTGTTCTAGGATGCTTGATTGTTATTGTGTGGTGTAGAAGAGGGAATAGGGGTTTTAAATACCAAAAAAATGTGTTTTTGGAGTGTTTGAACTGCCTTTTTACCATGTCCAACACAGATCTATAGACAACAATGAGTTTTTTCGCATGGACTTGCCAAGTTTCAATGAGTACTAGTAGAAAAATCTGATGAGTTTTTGGCAAAAAATCAATGAGTTAACTCTATGAGTAGTTGTGGCGGAAAAAAAAGCTCGTGAGCACTAAACAACTCGTTGAGTCTACAAACTATCGTTCAACATATTCATAATGACAAAATTTGAAATATACCGAGCCAATTTTTTACTTTTTCCAAATTGCAGATTACAACATTACAGAGCAGTGCACCCGTTAAGGTTAGATGAGAAAACCAAAACGTGCAAGAAGGCAACTCTAACCAGAATGGCACCGATGATGGTGAGCATTGGTCAGAGGATCTAGAATAAATTGCTTATGCTGGAAAAGGAACTCAACGCCAAGTATGTGCTACCCAATCCAAAGCGGAGTGAGGGGCGACCATATGACGGAGTGAATACAAAATTATGCTTGAAAGAAATATTGCTGAAAGAGGAAACTTCTCGACACCCAGAATGTGCTTGCTCATCCAAAATGGACAGTAGCGACCATAGGGCGGAGTTATCACTATTTTACTCTAAAATTGAAAGCATGAAGAGTATTACAAATAATGACAAAGCAATATCAAAACACTGGTCAGTACTACTGCCAGTTTACAAGATTATGACTGCCTGCAATGTCAAGATATCATATGCGGATCAACTGGAACATTCAACAATGAATCTGCTACAATCTTAAGTAATTCACAGGGCCATCACAAACAGAAAATGCAGATTTCTGTATGCTGTTTCTGTCAGATCTGTACTTTAACAAGAATAACCAGCAACTTACAAATTCAAGGTAATGTTCATAACTTGCTCAAGAATCATCCGATTAACACTAAACCTGATGCAAAATGCCCTAATAATGATGGCGACCAAACTAAGACTCTGAAAACAGATTCAAATGTCACTAATAATTAATGCACAGTTTTCAATGCAAGTACATGGTACGGCCCTGCTGAAAGAATCGATCTTCCTTTAAAAATTGAATACTCTTTCTAAAAATCTCAGATCTGGAAGATATGGGCGCCTATGACAAACTTATCTAATGATGCAATACCCAGAATGATATTTTTTGTCTTTTTTGAGATATGATTAAAACTTCAAATCTGCTGTCTACAATAATGCAAGATGCTGAAACATGAATATGCCAATCTAATCTAAGTTTACAATAAACTGAACATACAATGAATGAACTAAAGATGCACTCACACATAGACTGAAATTCACCACTAGATGTTGTTTCTCAAACACGAAGTGATGCCCAAATGCTAGGAGGTCTTCATCCCTCGAAGTGATCCAGAGTCAATCCGGCAGCATAACGGTGTATTTTCCAAGATGATCCAAATGATGCACCCAAACTCCTCTTTATAACTTTTCAATTGACTTTGCGAAACCCTAAAATCTGTTTTTAGGTCAAACTCATTCTCTTCAAGATTGGGCGTACTTTCTCCTTCAAGACTTAATAAATGATATTTTAATTAAAACATCAAACTTTGATAAATGCGCCCATCATAATCCCTGCTTTGACTTTGCAATAATTATAATATTCTTTTAATGATGGCGCCACCCTCAATGACCACTTTTTTAAACACAACATTAAGTCATTAACTCTAGGCCAAGGTCAACGTTAAAATATAATAATTAAAACGTGACTTTAATCTGAATGACTTAACTTATTTCCCCGAGAGTGCCCTGACCAAAACTGATGAAGTCAACTGATCAAATCTGAAACCGGAAGTCAACCAACCTGAGCTCAACTGGAAGTTGCCAAAAATAGAATTTACTAAAAATAGTAAATTCCAAAAAGTACTCTGAATGCTGAGACGAACATACCACTGCAAAGCCCTCTGAAAACCCAGAAGGAATCCGCCATTAAAACTATCATCTCCGAGCAATGACCTCCTCAAAATTAGGAAACCCTAATTTTAACTTCCGACTAGCCTCCGGGTTCCCAAGGAAAGGCTAACGGTCACTGAAAATGTCAGGCTTGAAAAGGGGACATTACAAAATTCCCAAAGACTACAAAATCATAAAGGAAAGTTCCAACAACACACATGTCTTAGCCTTCTCATCAATAGAAATTGTGTGGCTGCATATAGCAACTATATGCTATAGTTTGACATGAGCATGATTTTACTTTACAACTATTTTCAATCATACTTTTGCTCATTCTATACATGTATGTACTCATGTTATGATTGTCTATCCTCCTACAACTATATGTTGTAGAATTGGCCATTATTGGAAAGGGTAACAATTGTATGTTGCAATTCAAAAGAGTGATGTTTCAATTGCATAGTTGTATAGAGATATGGAGTCATTCAACAATTGTAAGTTTTCTTTCTATAGTTGCATGTGGTCACACAATTTCCTATCAATGAAAAGGGTAAGAACTATATGTTGTCATTAGGATTTCATTCTACAATTGTATGTATTCATTCAACTATAGTATACTTTCATTCTATTGCTTTATTTAATTATTCAAAACTTAAAAAGTAATGCAATCATACGCTTGCTTTCTTTATAGTAGTATTCTTTTTTGTTAAAAGAACTGCAATCTACATAGGGGGGCAATCAAGGGGCTTCTCAAATGTTTTTGACTATCTCAAGGACATTAGGCCCCTATAGATGTTGTACTAGGGATGGGGAATTAGGTTTTGGGCAGGCGAGGGGAGTGGAGAGGGATGCATTCTTTTGTCACACTATTATAACATTTCCATGAATATGATCATACATAGAACTAGGTGGCCAACTTGTCATTGGAAGTTAGTTGGCACATAATTCGTAACCAGTTTATAGCTTATAAACAATTATTCAACCGTATGTACAGATTAAATTCTCGATTTCCACATTATTTCCTTTTTTTTGGGTGTTGTGGCTTTGTCTTGTACAAATATATGCAAGATTTATCTTAGAATAAATTATGTTCTCTTGTTGAATAGGTGTTTTCAAATTGTGGTTCTTCACAATATTAAGGTCACTTTAATATGGTCTTACGAAAAATCCTACACAAAACTTTAAAGGTGCTCTAATACCGTGTTGAAAATCAAAGTGTGAAAAGAGAATTTGAATTGTTTTATTAATTCGCGTACACCGCGAACATTGTATAAAGCTATGTGACCAGTTTAGCCCTTGCAATGCCCATATCTAGGTTTGGATTCGAGGTTGATTCATTGGGGAGTTTGTTAGGGCATGTACAAATGACCATGGGATCATCCTAGACAAACCCACACAAACCTATATGAAGAACTTGGTAGAAAAATCGCATGCCCTACTGAACCCTTTGTAAATCACCTTTAAATTTTTTAAAAATTTCATATTTGTTTGCCTTGATTATTTATGAAAGAAAGGCACAATGACCGGTTACTCAACAATCACACTGTTGAGTAGGGCAGGCAAGTCGAGGACACAATTCATTTGTTGATTACATTGTGGGTAATGGCATTGTTGTAGTAAGTATGTGAAGCACTGAGAGGATATCACTCAGTTCAAAGCATTGGAATCGAAAATGCTGGTATGGCAAGATGGAAGGTTTGGAGTTTCTTTTCATGGGTGGATTGAAACTAAAAACCATTGTATTTACTATTTTATCTTGCTCATATTTCTATTCTCCCCAAAAGGTTGACCTATGATCTCCACAAAAGCCACCAATGATTTTTATTCTCCATACTCTATTTGATGGTTTTAACTTTTAATTGAAAAAAAACGCTCTTATTGTAATTTTCCATTAATTAGTTTTAGCTTTTTTTAGTTAATAATAATGAGATACAAACATTTTTTATTTATATAGTTTTAGGTTTGATTACATATATGTTATTTTTGGTGTTGGTATTTTAATTAATAAAACATTAGGAAGGTTATTTATTTATTAAGGAAAGCCTTTTATGGTTTAAAAAACAAATATAGACATTTCAAGGTTATAATAGTAATTTAGATCAAATGAAGGTCATATATATTTTTGTACAAATGAATCTAACCTCTTAAGTTATTTTGGGTGGATCCACGAATCGAACTTGTAAATCTATGAACTTGAACTTGACCTCTAATTTTCACTAATAACTTAGGTGTAATGCTTCAATATATATTTGGCTCCAATGTGGTTGAAAATCATTCAATCACCAAATATATTTAAAACATATATATGATCATAAAGTAATATAATATTTGATTTACAACATCAATGTTGGAGGGCCCAATTTGCTTACTTCAACAATCCTACCCCAATAAAGTAGGTTTTTGTTTACTACAAACAAAAGTAGGTATTAGTTCTTCAAAAATAATATACATAAACAATTAACATGTTGTCATTTCATTGATTTCAAAGAATTGACCTCTGATTTGAGCCCTCAAAAAGTTTACCAACTCACCTATGAATGCACACACAAATACGTTCAATTGTTGGTTGGTTTTATTTTAACTAAAATCAAAATTACAACCCATCAATTGTTTAAGCTCCTTTGAAAACTTGAAGTTGAATGGAATAATGAGGCCACATGCCCTTTTTGTCAATGATTAATTGTTTAGTTTGTTGACCTTATATAAACACATAAATAAAACTTTACATCTATTTTATTATTTGTGCCAAGGCCTTGGGCTGAAATTTAGGCAACATCCAGAATTCGTATGACTTGTAGCTAGTGATTTTCTTACTAATTTTGGTAAAAGTATTGCATTATATACCTAGATAGTAACCTATTAACCTTCTAAAGAGCTATAAATGATATAAGGGTTGTATATGCTTTTGGGCTCTAGGAAAATTCACCACCAACAAATTCACTTCCAACAATTCGTTACCATGATAAATTCATCTCATGGAAAATTCACCACCAACAATTCATATCATATTGTTGGCAGTGAATTTTCCACGAGATGAATTTGTCAAGGCGATGAATTGTTGGAGGTGAATTTGCTTGAAGCCATGATTTTAATATTCACTAATTGAAAACATGAACATTTATGGAGAACTCGGGATTCAAAGTTTTGTTACATCTTCATTTTCCTACCTAGACAATCCAACATTTTAATCAAACACATACTTCTTAAAAACAAAAATGGTTGTATTTTTAGTAAACAATGTATGCCATTTGATTGTATGGAATTAATGATTAGAGAAAAAAAAAAACATATTTCAACTTTATTTTTTGAAATTTATGTTAGGTTATAGAATCTTGTATTATAATTGTACGTGTTTTTGTTTCTTATCCTTATATTTTTTTTGCAGGCATTTAATTTAATATGGATGTTTGACAAATTTGAGTTGTTGGAAAGGTTGATTGAGGAATTACAATCAATGGACCTCAAACCACCCATTGTGGGTCACAAATTTCCATTCGTCAAAGTGCATGATGCTCTTGGTACATTCCAAAGTGGTACAACCACTGGGAAAGTTATTCTTGAAACTTAGTAAATTATTAGAATATGTTTTGATACTTGATTTAAGAGAACCTTAAAAATTATATGAGGATGAATATATCCATTTAACTATGCAAAACTTCCAAATGCTACTAAGATTAGTAACATCGAGAAAATATATCATAGTAGTAATGTTTTACCATTTATTAGTAGGTTCCTTAGTAATTTTAGGTAAATGTGAATATAATATTTCATATTAACAAGGAAAATGATATATATTTCAAAATCCTTAATCAACATACTATTGCTAAGGAGTTTCCTTATTCCAAGATATCTTCAAATTGAGGAATATATTTAAAAAATCAACAAAAGATAATGTAAAATTCTATAAGCTATTAAATTCTTAAGCTTTATTTCACCACTTTTAGA
Source organism: Sequoia sempervirens (assembly GCA_007258455.2). Taxonomy (NCBI): domain Eukaryota; kingdom Viridiplantae; phylum Streptophyta; class Pinopsida; order Cupressales; family Cupressaceae; genus Sequoia; species Sequoia sempervirens. The sequence goes on along the minus strand of VDFB02000013.1, from coordinate 6,668,968 downwards.
AAATAAGTATTTCAAAATATTAATCAACTTTGATTGCTTTTTCAAATTTTTATTTTTAATGAAGTTGATTTTAGTTATATGCTTAAACAGTTATATTTTTGAATAGGGGCATTTGTTTGGCCTCTTATATTTTATAAAATTGTAAATTATATCTACATGACAAATGAAAAACTAGTTTCCTAAGATGTATTAGTTCTAGGAAGGACTAGCTCTTTCCAATGTACTAAGCATAAATTAAACAATATATAAAAAATAAAGCACTAAAACTATTTGATCTAGCCTATTATTAGCCAATGCTATGAAATGGGAATGGAAGCATAAAACTTGAAATGCTTGGAAGAAAATAAACTAAAGATGAAGAACATGCACTTGGTAATTGTCAAATCTGAGAGTAGAAAAACATTGTGGAGCACTAGAAATAGTTGCAAGAGAACTTGACAATTGTTTGACATTTTTTCTAAAAGTGGGGTGTAATTGCAATGTAAGAGGGGTACATATCACCTTGACTCCAATAATACTAAAGTTCTTAGAAATCTTCATCTATAATATTTGACCATGTTCTTGTTGTAGTCGACCTTGTTCCCTCCAACATTATAGGGGTAATTTAGCTAGTTAATCTTGTTCCCTATAATCTTCATCTATAATGGAAACCTAGAACAAAAATTAAATGATTCTCCTGCATGATGTAGCTAGTTAATCTTTTACCTAGTGAGAATTATAGGGGTCAAGTGTACATTGGGTATGGTTATTGATTGTTGCAATCATGCTACATTTTAATTGGTTTTAAAATATATTAAAGACACCTCTAAGAATGCCCTCCTTGGTCTAGGTAAGCCCAAAGTGAATGGGAGTTCACCAACTCTCATCAATTGGTTTTTAACCCTCCCCAATCTATCGATGAACCCATGTTTTACCTTAATGATGATAAATTCATAGCTCTAAAGGTAAGAAAAATTTGAGGATTTAGTGGTTTTGGGACCAGCAATGATAATATATTAGAGTGTTTTGTTGTGAATGATTAGACATATCAAGAGGTATCCCAAAACATATTTCAATATCTCATCCATTTCCTTATCAAGGCTAAAGTGGGGATGTATGATGGATGGATATGCAAATGTGATGGGTATCTAGATATGATAGATGAGAATGATATGCATATTCTTTACATAGTGCATTGAAATTCAATCTTATAGTTATCTTGAGGATTTAGTTTGAAAACCTTTCTAACCAATTCTTTATTTATTGTGAGCAATAGTTTTCCTTTAGTTGACCTTAATTATCTAGATTTTGTGTCATACTGATTATAAATTGCATATATTAAATATGTACTAACAAAGACATTAGGCACAACCAATTTACCAAAGTCTTATTTCCATATATTCGAGATAGGGATAGGGCTTCTAGCACAGTTGTAGCAATATAAGAATAAATCCCACCCAGTGACGGGGACTACAATATCCCTAACTTTGCCCTCTCTTGCAATCTATTGGATAATGCACATGTGCCCTAAGCATGTTTATATTTTTTGTAGAGCTTGGTAACTAACCAATTAGGTCTTGATCATGACCTCACTTAGGTTTACTAGAATGAGATGAAGCATGACTCATTTTAGTAATATAGGGTTTAAAAAATAAATGTCTATGGCAAATAGAAACTATAAGTATTTAGCACAATAAGCTCTTATTGAAATACACCAATAATTTTTAAACCCTATCTCTAACTTGATTTGAACAACACAAATTTTTAAAATCTTTGAATAATATACACATTGCTTATTATCCCTACATGTGCATAGTTCTTTCTTAGTTGCAAGCATAAATCCCTTAGACAACATGTTGAATTTTGGACTAGAACACCTCTTTAACCCTCTCGCATACCACCAAGAAGCAATCTTGATGATTCAAATGCTAAGACTAAACTGGTTCTTTATACCACCAACTTTGTATTAAATGTATGTACATGTGATAGAATAAGGTTGTAGATTTGATATTCTTTCTTTAATCAAACTTTTGAATTTTAGCCCTTGATTTTGTAAGATGATCCAATTACTACATATGGTGCTTTGCAAGATATTTCTTGACAAGCATCAAACTTTCTTTGAATTCAAGTGACAAGACTAGCGGGCTCACCCAACACTTTTATGTAGTAATAACCATTTAAAATTTGTGATGCCTTGTACTAAATTTGATACAAAAAAAATTATGCCAAGTATATTCCAACTCAATGTTGGTAGCTTAACTAAGCTTCATAGCACCCATCACATTTTCACTAAAGAGTTTGCAAGCAAACATGTGATGTGAAAAAAAGGCGTGTTGCAATAACATTCTGAGAAGAAAAAATATTATATAGTTACTAATTACTCAAGTTAGTGAGAAGTTACCATCTCAACACATGAAATTTAAGCTTTATAACAAGTGTCACTATTGTGTAGTATTGCACTTTTGGAAAAAAGGCTTTAGATTGAAGTTGCAATGAGTTATTCATGATGCAAAAGAACCATCATGCACCACAGGTCTCCCACCTCATTTTATTGGCAATTCTTTGGTAAAAAACTCATTATGGGCTCAAGAAGAGGGGCCCACTTCAAAGTCACAATGTGTTAAAAAATGTGTTGCAATAAATTATGACCAGCTAGTGTATAAGACAAAGTACCTAGCCTACATCAAAATTAAAGTTAACTCGAACAAATCATAACAAGCCAAGGAAAGCTCACACTTGGATTTTGGTCATATCTTGGCAGTCAAAAAAACTCAACACCACTTTTATGGATGGTGAATGAATGAATGAATGAGATTTTAATGACGTCCATGAGACCAAAAGTCTAAGGGACCAAGAGCCAAAATGCTAAGAGATTTCCAAATTCTTTTTGATGTTGGATCTTCTACTATGAATTTTGACTAGAAAACTAGTAGTCGTGCCGATCTTTTCTTCCTCAAATAACTTGTGCAAGTTGTTAGCCTTTAAGTTGCCCTCATATTAAGTACGGATATCCTCATAAGTCATGCATTCCATGATAAAGTGTCATTCTATCTCCACCAGCCCTTCACTACAAAAAATTCTATCCTCCCACACTTCCTTTGGTACCGTCCACCTTCCGATCTCACATCTAAGATGATGTGATCTAGTCCTTAACTGAGCTATTAACATCCTTGCTTTACCTTTAATAGTTGCTCCTAAATAGGTTTTTTCACCGTGCTCCCAACTATGATAGCTCATGCTAGAAAATGCAAATAAAGGTGGGAAATTAAATTTATGCCGGTTATGCTCCAATACGATGCAATGAAATTGAGCCACATGGATAGCAACGAGGACCACACAACTTTAAGTGCAGTGCAACATATGAGATAATTCCTAATAAAAGGAAAAGGCCACGACCAATTACCCAAAGGGACCAATTACCTAGACAAAGGGGCCAATTGAGTAAATAATTTCAAGGCTTTAAAGCACAACTTAAATAACTTGAACCAACCTAGCAAGTCACCAAAAAAATAGAAAATCAAAGTGATAACATTTGAGAGACTTAAGGCAACAAGGGTTTTAGGCTTAAGATAAGTACTTCATGAGACAATCATTAAAACCTTTTTGGAGATTTTAAATAGTCCAATAGATTGGATGGTGGATTTTAAAATTTCGGGTGTTTAATTATGGGATTGGAATTTTTTATTTTCAATGTTGAATTTCTAGTATGTAAGATTCATGATTTTTGGAGATGTTTGAGATTTTAGATTTCACATCTTAGGATTCAGGTATTTAGGTGAATTTTGTGTTTCAACTAGTTAGATTTTTAATTGGATATTTAGATTTCTTAGATTGAGGATTGCCAGGATATTTGGATTAGGTATTCAAATTTGAGGATTTAGAGATCTAAATGTATTTTTCATTCATGGAATTTTGATTCTTGAATTTTAGTATGTATATTTTGGCATTTAGATGGGATTTGGAATTTGGATTTCCTTACATACTTTGGAACCCACATGAATTTTTAGGATTTATATTTATGGATGGTTTGGATTTTAGACTTTTGGAATGTAGATATTTTAGACTTTAGGAAGTATTTTCGAAGATATGTAGATATATCCAAATCAATTTCAAAGCCTACATTATGATCTTTTGAAGGAATCTAATATTGAAATTCCATGAATACCTTGATAACTTCATCCTTTTAAAATAGGTTTATTGATGTGTGATTATGTTGGTCCCAAGCAAAGGGTTTGGTTGATGGAAGGTTAAGGTTGGTAGTAGGGATAATAGGATTGATAAAGGGATTGGTGGTAGCGAGATCTTTATAAGAACAATGGGATGAAACTACTTTGATGTTGGGAGAAGTTGACTTAGCGCTCATGGAAGAATCATTAACATCCTTTTGTCTTCTTGTCAATACAATGACATATGATGCCCTTAAATATTTGATTCAAATAAATATGAATGGGCTCTAAGATTCCTTGCTCATGAAGTCTCAATCATTTGCCTTGATAGTTCATGATTCTACACATTTAATTTACAATGGAATGAATTTTATTTTGAAACCAGTATGCAAATCCATTTTTAGATAACCAAGAATTGTTGAAGCTCTCAATTCAATCATATACAAAGAGACCAAATTGAACAAATGTTGTTGAACCAAGTTGATAGGATTTTTTTAATGGGATGTGATCGATGGGAGATTGGTAGAATTCTTGTTCTTAGCTAAGATCAAGAGCACTTTGACCTTGATTTTTTTTTTTTGATAGGTTTGACCATGATTTAAACAAGGCCCTTGATATATCCCCAAGTTGTGATTTTTTGACATAGATAACCTCCACTATTGATTCATTGTCTTCAAGCTTAATATCCCCACTATCAATTAGGTCTTGGATATAGTTCTTCAACTTTGAGCATCAATGAGCGATATGTCTTTTAATTTTACAATGATTATGGATCTTAGATTTCATAGCACTTATGGGTCTTATGAAAATGGTGGATTTCCTTTGTTTAACTTGTTGACTTGTTGGAATGGTAAGAGAAGATATATGGAACAACTCCTCGTATTTATAAGTTTGGTTATGATCCTTGCTTGTAGCCCTTGGATATTTTTTTCATAGCTAAGTTGGGTTGATTGGATTGATTGAACTTTATCTTAGTCTAAGAAGGTGTATGTGACAAAGGAATTATGCAAGAGGATAAATTTTCTAATTGTTTGTTTTAGGTTTGGAGTTGATTACGTAAATCCTAGTTTTGACTTTGGTCTTGGTGTGTGTTAGTGTGAACAAGGTGTTTCATGTAACTAGTTCATTACTTAGATCATATTTACACTAGTTACTTAAGCTTACATAGGGTACACATAGGATATGTATCGAGTCACAAGATTGGCATATGTCATAATATTATGTCTTACCTTAGTCTATATAACAAAGGGGTTCTCGGGCATTTTGAATTTTTTTGAGGGTGTGGACGCAGGGGAGTCCGATGACGATGAGGATCCTGATTGGGGGTTGCAGATCGATGGTTGTGTGTTGGGTGTTCGCTGGGGAATGCTTTATTCTATCCCTGGCGATCTCTTTGGTGTTGTCGACCTACTACTTGTGGTGGCTCTGGATTTATGCAGAGATGGGGTATTGTGTGTCCTTCGATCCTGGGTTGTCTTTGGCCCAGGTGTCTCCTTGCTTCCTACCACCCAGTTTGTGAGTATTTTGTTGCACTCTGAGACCCCTCCCTTTGTTGTTGTGTTGGTGTTCTCTGCTTTTCTAAGGGCAGTCATTGACTTCTCCCTATTTGGAGCCAGTGCTCTGTTTTGGTTTGGAGGCCTTTTGGTTTGGTGGTTCTTTGTTGGAGCCTCTCCTAGACCTAGCTAGTGTCTTGTGGCTTTGGTTCTTGAGGGATTTCTAGACTATTCATACCTTTTGTTTTGTCCTGTGGAGCTCTATTTCCTCGAGGTTTGGTTGTTGGGTTGCCTTTGTTCTGGGGTGACTTTGTTGTTGGGGTATGCTAAGTCGTTGTCTCTACATATTCTAAATCGGGTTACGGAAGCTGCTATTTTTCTTCTGGTGATGTGGGTGTCCACGCTTGGCACTGCTTCGTTTCACCTTGGTTATGTGGTCTGGATGGCTTAGGAAGGTGCTACTCTTCGATGGTCTCCTTTTCTGCTCTAGGTTATGAAATTTTTCCATGACTTTATTTGTTGCAGATTTGGCTACTGCAGTGGAGGTGGTTTCTCGGACTCTTTGGGGTTTTGGTTATGGTTCAAATCTTTGCTTGTGTTTGTGGATGGCAGTTGGCTTTTTTGGCTAGCTTGGTTGTTGCCTGAGGTTGTTGTGTTGTTGGGCCTGAAGGTTTGTGTAGCCTCCTCTTGTTTGCTTCAAGGGAGACAAGGTTTACCGCTTGTGTGGTGTAGTATGGTTTGTGTTGGTGGTTTTGTACTACTAGTCCCCTACTGCAGTTATGTTCGATGGGGGTTGGATTTGGAGCTCCTTTGGAAGTCTTGTTGTTTCACACAACCCAAGTGATTTTGTGGTTAATTAGTATGGTTTTTGCTTGTTTGGTTCTCATTTTCTTCCTATTTCCTCATTTTGTGACTTCTATTGAGGTGGAGTTTGTGGATCTGGTAGAAAGTTGTGATCTTCGAATGGCACCCTTTATGGCTTCTCCTATGGAGGTGGAGCTATCTCTTATTGAGGTAGAGATTGATTTGGCTAGAGGGGGTTGGTGGTGCTACTATGGGCCTTTGGTTGTCTTCGGCTCTGCTTTGTTGGTGTACTCTTCTATTGAGGCGAAGAGTCTTGGGAAGTTTGAGTGGTTCTGGGTGCCTTTGTTGCATGGTTCTTTTCCCCTTTACTATCTCCTATTGAGGTGGGGTCAATGTTTGGTGTTGGGAACTTGGTTTGCTTTTGGTGGTTTGTTGTTTAGTTCCTTTTGGCTCTTGGCCTTTGATGTTTCTTTGCCTTTGACTCAGGACGGTTGTTGGTCCTGAGTGTTTTGTCACTCCTGGTTATCTAGTGAATAGGAGTTGGTTATGTTTTTGTTGCTACGGTGGTGCTTCCATTGGTTGTCTTTGACTTTGGACTGGTGTTGGTTCTGAGTGTTATGTCACGCCTGGTTTGGTGACCAGGTGTTGTTGGTGTTTCTGCTGAGTACTGCGGTGTTTCTGCTAGTGTTGTTTTTTTGTATTGTTGGAGAAGTTTGAGACTTCGTTGTTTGGAAGTGTCCTTTTTTTAGCTCTGTAAAAGGTTCTTGGTCCTTTCAAAACCTTGCTTACCTTATCAAAAAAAAATGGGTTCTCTTTATATTCCCCTTCATTATAATCACTCCATCATATAATTTATATTTTTATTTTTGATAGGAATACAATTTAGTCTTATCATATTGATCTTCTCATTTCTTTATGCTTTCTTTTAGGCCTCTAGATCTTGGGTGACTACCTCCATAGCCAAATCTTATATGGTATCAAAGACTATTGAGTGTCTTTTGTTAGTCTTTTGGGAGATCTAGGTTGCAAATCTTGGTGGATCTTAAAAGTTGAGTATGATATTTCATTACATCAAATGATGACCTAGAGAATCAAAAAACTTGATGGAAATACCAAATTATGGGGGTTTCTCTTTGTGGCTTTATATTTTAGGTTCATTTTAAAGCATGTTTGTGCAAATCTGGTCACACCATTAAGGGAGTCTAAGAAAGTTATTTAGTCTTTTGATTTATCCAAATTGAACATGTGAGGCTAGATCTACAAGGGTTTGAAGTTGGGAGGTGATTGCCATATCAAGCAAGTAGATAGAATTTTGGAGCATTTTGGTCAAATCTAACCCTACCATTATTTGCAGTAAGCCTAAGAACCTAAATTTCAACTGTCAATTCATCAACTTAGAGCACTTTTAACTGGTCCATAAGAGAAAAATTCTACCCTCCCCAATCATATAGAATTTCTACATGGAATATCTTACAAAAAAATCCTACATAATACTAGCTTCATCCTCTGCATGTTCATACAAAGGTATTTCTAGATTAGAAAATATAATTCTATTTTGAAAAATTAGAATTTTTAATTCAAAAATTCAAATAAATTGTTGTGTAGTTTGTAGGGCAATGTACCCATGCAATAGTGCATGAATGGCAGCAAGGACACCACATAGAACCCTACCATTGGCCCCATACACTAATAACCATGTATCCCACCAAGTTCTCAACAATTAATCAATTGGAATTGTCAATATTGAGTTCTTGACCGTAAATAATCACCGCAAAATAAGTAACTAACAACAAACCACATTTGTTTACCGATAAGCCATTTTCCACTATGAACACTAGTTTTATAACTCCATCAGTCGATTGTTGAGTCGATTGTTGAGTTTTCAAAATAATTTTAGGAAAAATAATGATGATTTTGTAGTTTGGAGAATATTTTGGGGGCCAGAGAGTATATTCCATCCATTTTTGTGTTGATGTTAACATGATTTTATCATAACATCATCAATCCATTCCCCCAATTTAGCCCCCCTCTTCAATGGAGTTTTTGATTTTGCACTCAGAATTTAGGTCATAACTCAATCATCTAACCTCCTTTTTTGATCAATTTTTTTATTTTGGGTAGAATTTTGCAAGCTTCATAGTGGTGCAAACAGATTTTGGTTTTGGTATCTAGTTTTTTAAAAATAACAAATTCTCATAGGTATTGTTGAGAAATTCTCATTTTGAGAACTTCTAGAACTCTAATTGGGCTCTAATTGGGCTCATACAATAAAAAAAAATGGTGCAAGTTTTTAAATCCATTTAATTTTTTGTGTACTTTATAGTGGTGTGAACAAATTGATTCCACTCTATCAAAAAATTGTACTTCCAATTTCGTGTCTTAATTTGGCATTTACATTTAGTAAGATCAAGACCACTTTGCTATTTTTGCCAAGTGGCATCTATAATTAGACTAACTATAAAGTGCTAAGATCATATATTGTTGGAGGATTGTTGATTGAGTGAGTTTGGGGGGTGATGCAGGGGAATTTGGGTCTATAGATAATCCCACATCACCCAAAAAAATGTTTTTTTTGTTTCATTTTGATTCATTTTAGTGTTCTTGGCATCTCACTATATCAAGAAGCCTCATATTGATTCAAATTTGAAAGATTGAGGATTTTTTCTAATCGTGGTTACCTCATGTAGCTGGTAGTTTCACAAAAATAATTAATTTTAAAAATCCTTGAGAATCATAATCAAATCCTTTCACTAGGATGTTTGTGATGGTATTTCACCAAATGTGGAATTTTTTTATGGTTGGATTCTTCATCAATTGGGAGATTTTAATTTTCTCTATTTTTACTAGGTAATTTATAAAAAATATTAATTTTGAATATTTTAAAAGTTGGAACAAAATGGCTTTGTTGGATGATTCTAAGCATCCAATAAAAAGTTATTCAAAAATCCATTTTTAGGTAACTAATGCAACATAAGGCTCTAAAAACACAATTTTCTTTCACAATAAGAAAATAATGAAAATTAAAGGCAGAGATACGAATTGAAAGAAGAAAAAAAATCCCAAATTAAATAAAGATGATTAAAAAATGTATGTAGTATCTTGGCTTTTTCAAATCCATTTTGACATCAAAATCATCTATTTTAGAGAAGGAATCATGCATTTTACTTGTATCAGCTCTTCCCATATTGGGAAGGCGTTGAAAAAATGTGGAGTGTCTTATTTATGAGGATTGAATTCCTCTTATTAAATGAAAATATGGCAGATTTAAAGAAGAAAAATGTAGGCATAGGAAAAGAAGAAGAAAGGAGGCATGGAGAAGGGAGATGGTTGCCCATTTGGGGTTATTATAATGCATTGAATTAGAATTTAAAAGCAACATTAAAAAAAATAGTAGCATAAAATAGAGAGAGGGGAGGTGTAGGAGAGCAGGGGAGAGTTGTGTGGGAAAGAATGAAAAGAACTAGCCCATTTTTTGTACTTTTTAAAAACAACCATAAAATACATTTTGAACAACATTCAAGAGATTTTTATCACTATAGATTTGAAAGAAGGAGAAGCCACATGGAGTTGGGAAGAAAACAGAGAAAGAGAGAAATGAATTGTAAGATGTCATGAATGCTAATATTTGTAATTTTTTTCTTGCAGATTTCATTTGGAAAACAAATTGTATTTAAATTTGGGTTCAATAAAAATCATTGAGCTATTTGTTTGCATCTTTTTGTTTTTGTTGTGTGGTTATGTGTGTTTGAGGGAGAGTATCCCTATGCCAAGTGGTATCAGAGCATATGTGTGTGTGAGGGGAGTACCCTTGCATCAATTAGTATTAGAGCATGTGCATGTTTGTGTAAGAGGAGTACCCTTGCACCAGGTGGGGTAATCTTTTGTTTTTGTTGGTCGAAATTGTTGGTGTTTCCAATTGATTGTCTAGATTTTCCTAAAGATTAGCTACTTCTTATGCTCAGAAACCCTAGGTCAGTGGCCAACGAATAGGAGACAAATTTACAAGTTCTCTACACTTTAGGCTCTACAAAACCAAGGCGAGTTCCCCTGTAACATCATTCAACAAATAACACATCTTTGCAATGATTCCATGGATAATAGATTCATCATACTAATATGGTAGAAAGTAATATGATGCGCTAAATAGTCTTTGCAACCCTCTATATTTTCATTGGTTCTTTTTAGTGTGGTAATGGACATGAAAAGTAAAAAATATAGAAAATTAAAGGTTTTGATTTGATTTTATGTTTGATTCAGCCTTAGCTTCAAACTTTTTGAGTCTCCTTGACTAGTTCCTTATCCACATAGAGTCTAGAAATGAAGTAAAACTCCTACAACAGACCAACCTTTGGCTTCTAATAACCTTACTACCTTATAGTAAGAAACCAACAATGAACAATATTATCAAACTACTTGAAGATCCATATTGCAGCAACACAACCCCAGATAAATGAATTGAAAGCAAATTACTTCATTCCTTGAATAGAAGTAAACAATTCATACATCCATGACACAAAATGTGAAATGAGAACCCAAAAAATAATCCTTGATTATATTGATTCAAAGGTAGAATGTACGATAACGAATAGAATGATAAATTGATATTCAATACTAGATACAATACAATGTGTATTCAAGTCATCGGTTGTTATTATAGAGAAAAACTTTACAACATTTCTTCTCTAAGTTTTTGAAGACTTATCTATTCAACTTGATTCTATACAAAGACTTACAAAAACTAAGAATCAGAACCCTTTCAAAGACAACAAAACTTGCCTTTATAGTTTAGGCATAACTCAAAAACAAACAAGGCACAAACCCCAACCCAACTAAGGTTTTCCAAAAGAACAAAAAATCTGGCCCAAGCCACAAATTTGATCATACCATGAGCAAAATCCATCATGCAGAACAAATTAGTCAGATGCATTAACTCCATTGCATCCAAAAGGGATGGAATTCTCCTTGAATCACGTGGCCAAAACATCCTTTGTCCTTCAACAAGCCGCCAAAATGAAAACGCATGTCTGGGAAAGAACTCGAGCAAAAACCCAAATCAAATCCTTACAAAAACATGGCGTACAAATCTAAGAAGATATAAGCAATAAATGCACCAAGTATCCACATTGAGCCACCACATTAATGAGCACACAAATCTTGAAGAAAACCCCCATGAAATCTGTAGCAAATCACGGCAAAGGAAGGAGCTTTGACAAAGAGGATGTCGGTGGCACATAAAGAAGGTATGGGCAACATCCCCATTAATGGGAGTAGGAAAAAGTAGCATTTCAAACCACTCCCGTCACCAAAAATCAACTCTAGTAGCTAAGGAAGTAGATGCAACATTTATGGTGCCATCGTCAAAAAATGTGCCAATCATGAGAATTATCAAGTCGTCAAACTTCGGAGTTTCACCATACTTCATACTCCATCGACAGCACATCAGAGATTGGGCATTGGGGTTGCAACTTACCAGTTACCACAAAAGGGTAATGCTTAAGGGGGAAGGGGAAGGAAGTAAAGGGGAAACCCAATCCCTGATCCTCGAAAGGTCATCAAAGATCAGAGGTTAGGGGGTGAGCTTACTGCTTACCTCTTACCGCAAAGTGGTAAGGGGTAAGATGAAAGCCTGAAGCCCAATGACTTAGTTGAATTTTAAAAGAACCAATCAATGAAGGGGAAGTTCAAAACTTGATAGGAGGAAGAAATAAAGAAGGTGGAGAGAAGAATATGGAAGCTTTCAAGCGTTAGGCATCAAGAGGACACCTTACGGCTTATCGCTTACCATAAAAGGTAAACGGTAAAGGGGATGAGCAAACACCGATGACCGAAAGAAGCCCTTAGACATCGGGGAAAGTTCTTACCTCTTACCTTAACAAAGGTAAGAGGTAAAGGGGATGGCCAATCCCCAAAATCCGAAAAGGAAACACTTGGTCGCTTTTTCAAAGAACTCATCGGGGGTTGGGGGTCAAATGGAAGCTTACCTCTTACCATAACAAATGGTAATAGGTAAAGGGTAAGCCCAAAGTCTAACTCATGAAACATCAACACTTAGTTGATTTTCAGAAGGAAGGGAAGGCAATAGAGGGAAAAGGGATGTAAGGAAGAAGGTAAGTGAAAGCCCAACAATTCCATACTTAGCCAAAATTTGAGATTTTGTAAAATGAGGCATTTATTGCAGGGGGTGGCACAAGCAAAAAAAGGTGCCACCAGTGGCTCTAGTTGGGGATGCATGCTTCAATGAAGGATGGAAAGATTTCAAATCTCTAGGGAAGCAAACCGTGGTGTCATATCCATTAGGCTTTGAAATAGCCCAATCATAAAAAATCATTTGATGTCCCCAGGCCACCAAATGAAAAATAGAGCCAATGCTTGCCTCTATCAAACACCAACCTATCAAAGGAGTTGATCTCCCTTAACCCATTTTTTTTTCTATCACACCATAGTAGCAAGGGTAGCCTCATTCCTACCATCATAAACATATGGTTACCTCTAAACAAGTGAAAACTTGCTTCATGTTTGATCTTGCTATTGCATGGTAACCACATAATGTAGGCCACCTTAGCACCACATACTACTTTTCTATGTTTGTACTAACTGGAAAAAATTTATAACTTTGATCAGCACCATATGAAACTGGTATCCTCATACCCATTGACCACCTTACATGAATCAAGGAAAAGCAAAAATGCCTCCAATTCACATGGCAAGGAAAAATATGCCTCTTCACAATGCTGACTTGCAGAGGGAAACTCATCCTCTAACAGGTCAAGCTGAAAACTTTGAAGCTTAGGCATATAAGAAACTTGAGCAACCAAAAATTCACCAACCTGGATAAGTTGTTGTTGCTCAACCCCACCACAAGATGCATGTTGGGTCCAAGTTAAGAGCTCAACATCAGGAACACTGAAATCCACATTGTGAGAAACAACATCTTCATCACAAAGAGATGTATCATATATGAATTCACTTAAAATAGGGACCATGGATGACCAGCATACCTTGGGATCATCTATGTTGATGCAAACCTCATCAACACATCCATTCACATCATGAGACATTTTGTGTGAAGAGTTCCACTCTTCAAATTGTCTCTTTGTTTCAATATCTTTGCAATCTACTAAGACATATGTGCCAAAAAAATCAGACATATGGCACACATCTATGGAGCTCATCTCAACAACATTATCGTACCATGACTGACTTGAAGTTCACTGCTCATGAGGAAGACTATGAGTTGCACCCCCTGAAAACAAGTTTGCATAGGCATCCATGTGATTGACACAATTACATTCCTCAACTCATCATAAAAAATATCATCAACTGTACCAACACTTATCTTTAAAATTTATTCTTCATGTACAGCTACATCTATGCTATCCTCACACAAATATTCAATAACAACTTCAAAACCAGAAAAGGGGATAGAATAAGGTAAGAAATAAAACAAGGAATCAATTTCTTGTTCATCACTTACATCACCATCATATGCATTCCCAACATAATTAGTTGCTTGAGCTAATTCATCTAATGAATCTCTTGCATACATATATTCTTCTTTGTCCATACTGCTGCAACAATCAACAATGTCATACACCTCACCATCAAACTGGAAATCATCATTGATTTCTTCATTGCAACTATCCACAAATAATTACTCCAACCAAAGATCACTGCGCACTCTATCACTCTCATTTGATACAGAGATTTGGCTCTTTATCTCTACAGTTTCAAAATCAATAGAAGGCATGATATTAGATATTTTTTTCATTTCATCATACCTTGTAGCCTGGCTGCTATTCTCTTACTTTGTTTTTGCACACATATCCTTTGTGGCTTACTCAAAAGAAAAAAATTCACCACAACAAGATGCATTATTATCGTCTTCTACTATACCATCCAAACTCATTTGATCAAGCGTGAAAAAATTACCATAACACAATTGAGAGGAAACCAAATCCATACTTTCCTATCATTTCTTCAATTTTTGAAATCCATTTATACATGCATTCAAGGCTAGGGGGCTTCAAATCAATGGGCATGGTACTAAGACTAGGCTTAAGTCTTTCACAGAAAAAATCAATACATATTGATTCATCAGGTCTATTTAATGTTTGTATAATGAACGAAATTTTCATGAACCTATCATGAAAATCATATGAGGATTCACCCTCATATCTTTTTATGTCACATAATGCATCAAGAGGTGACATGTATTCAACCACAAGTTCATATTCTTCCAAATTCCCTTGACTGTGTAGAAGCCTACTGTCAGATAAGAATTCATTATTCACTTCACCAAATTGATCCATGAATAGTATCTCAAGCTTGTTCCATGAACACATTGAATGCATAGGAAGATTACAAAACCAATCTCAAGCATCATTTTCTAAAGTTCTTACAAAAAAATTCATGACAAAATCTTCCTTTGCTATCTGACAATCCACCATCAAATTGATGAAAACCTACAGATGTCTTGATGTTGATTCTTCTAGACCTCCTCTAAACTAAGACAGGTATTCATTTTCTCTTGGGACAAAGTGTGGATAACCTTGGATTTTACCAAAATCTAGAGGGTTATAACTTTCTGTAGAGAATCATTTTCTCTGAGGATATGAATGTGGTTTAGTCATGGCAGATAGCTTGTAGAGGGGGAACCCAACTGGTTATACATATTTCGTACTAAACTTACCCTCTACAACTATCTACTTCAGAATATCCAACTTTCTCAACTACCCTTTCTACTAGTTGATTAAAGCACTAAATAAAGGGCAGTATTTACTAGAACTTTATTGGCTGACCTTCATACAAAATATGACAGATAAATACCTGGAATTGTTCTAATGATGCAAAAAAATTGTTGTAGAGTCACCACCTCTTTAAAAGAGGAAAATATCTTCAAGCAGCAAGAAGCTCCTTCCAAGATCTATGTTATTTATAATTTCTCTCCACTAGTAGAGCACTAGACTTCAAGAACACACCAAAAATGTTACAACAGGTTCCTTCTTAAAGTATGAAGGTATTTGGATCATTTGACTCTTCTTCAATGGATGATTCTCAGTTTATCCCCAACAGAGTCGCCAATCCGTTGTTGGCTCGGATGGGGAGCTTCAACTTTACAGCAATAATAGATATAACTAGAGATTTTTTGTTCTTTCCCCAATAGAGTCGCCAATATGTTGGTGTTTCCAACTGATTGTCTAGGTTTTCCTAAAGATTGGCTACTTCTTATGATCACAAACCCTAGGTTAGTGGCCAACGAATAGGAGAAAAATTTACAAGTTCTATTCTACACTTTAGGCTTTGCAAAACCAAGGTGGGTTCCTCTATAACATCATTCAAAAAATAACACCTCTTTGCAATGATTTCATTGATAACAGATTCATCACACTAATATGGTAGAAAGTAATATGATGGGATAAATCATCTTTGCAACCCTCTATATTTTTAGTGATTGTTTGTAGTGTGGTAATGGACATGAAAAAGTAAAAATACAAAAAAATAAAGGTTTTGATTTGATTTTATGTTTGATTTTTCCTTAGCTTCAAACTTTTTGAATCTTATTGACCAGTGCCTTATCCACATAGAGTCTAGAAATGAAGTAAAACTCCTACAATAGACCAATCTTTGGCTTCTAATAATCTTACTACCTTACAATAAGAAACCAACAAATGAACAATATTATTAAACTACTTGAAGATCCATATTGCAGCACCACAACCCCAAATAAATGGACTAAAAGCAAAATTACTCCATTCCTTGAATAGAAGCAAACAATTCATACATCCATGACCCAAAATGTGAAATGAGAACCAGAAAATAATCCTTGATTATATTGATTCAAAGGTAGAAGCCACAATAACGGAGATAATAATAAATTGATATTCAATACTAGATACAATACAATGTGTATTCAAGTCTTCTTTTGTTATTACAAAGCAAAACTTTACAACATTTCTTCTCTAAGTTTCAAAAGACTTATCTATTCAACTTGACTCTATACAAAGACTTACAAAAACTAAGAATCAAAACCCTTTGAAAGACAAAAAAACTTGCCTTTATAGTTTAGGCATAACTCAAAAACAAACAAGACACAAACCCTAACCCAACTAGGGTTTTTTGAAATAACAAAAAATCTGACCCAGGCCACAAAATCTTATCATACCATGAGCAAAATCCATCATGTAGAACAAATTGTTTAGATGCATTAACTCCATTGCAACCAGAAGGGATGGAATGCTCCTTGAATCACGTGGCCAAAACGTCATTCATCCTTTAGCAAGTCACCAAAAAGAAAACACATGTATGGACAAGAACTCGATCAAAAACCCAAATCAAATTCTTCTAGGAACATGGTGTACATATCTAAGAAGATATAAGCACTAATTGCACCAGGTATCCACACCGAGCCACCACATTAATGAGCACACAAATCCTAAAGAAAACCCCCATGAAATCCGCAGCAAATCACAACAAAGGAAGGAGCTCTGACAGAGAGGATGTCAGCAACACATAAAGAAGGCATGGGCAACAACCCCATCAATGTAAGTAGGTAAAAGTAGCATTTAAGACCACTCTCACCCACCAAAAATCAACTCTGGTAGCTGAGGAAGTAGATGCAACATTTATGGTGTCATTGTCAAAAAACATGCCAATCCCAAGAATTATTGGGTCGTCGGACTTCAGAGTTTCACCATACTTCATACTCCATCGGCATCACAGTATCAGAGATCGGGCATCGGGTTGAAGCTTACCAGTTACCAAAAAAAGGTAATGCATAAGGGGGAAGGGGAAGGAATTAAAGGGGAAATCCAATCCTCGGTCCCCAAAAGGTCATCGGAGATCGAAGGTCGGGGGGTCATCTTACCACTTACCTCTTGTCACAAAGTGGTAAGGGGTAAGATGGAAGCGCAAAGCCTAAAATTTTGATCAATAAGGACTTAGTCAAATTTTGAAAGAACCAATCAATGGAGAGGAAGTTCAAAACTTGATGGGATGAATAAATAAAGAAGGTGGACGGAAGAAGATGGAAGCTTTCAGGAATTGGGTGTTAGGAGGACGCCTTATAGCTTACTAGTTACTGCTTACCATAAAAGGTAAATGGTAAAGGGGATGAACGAACACCAATGACCAAAAGAAGCCATTGAACATTGGGGGAAGGTCTTACCTCTTACCAAAGGTAAGAGGTAAAGGGGATGGTTAATCCTTGAACTCTGAAAAGCAAACAATTGGTTGCTTTTCCAAAGAACTCATCAGGATCAGGGGTCAAATGGAGGCTTACCTCTTACCATAACAAATGGTAATAGGTAAAGGGTAAGCCCAAAGTTTGGCCTATGAAACACCAACACTTAATTGATTTTCAAAAGGAAGGGAAGGCAGTAGAGGGAAAAGGGATGCAAGGAAGAAGGTAAGCAAAAGCCCAACAATTCCATACTTAGCTAGAATTTGGGATTTTACAAAATGAGGCATTTATTGCAAGGGATGGCACAAGCAAAAAAAGGTGCCACCAGAAATCAGGTCTCATAATCCATGGAAAACTAAATGTGATTACTATGGAAATAAAAGACATAAAATAGAGGAATGATTTCTAAATTATTTCCATGATTTGAAACTTTTTTATGAACTTCATCAATTGAAACAACTTTGCATTGCCAAAAGAATTATTTTACCAAACTTTCATGATCCAACATCAATAAATATATTGGATGTTCACATGCAAGCATCTTGAGTGGATAGGGATGAGAAATTTAGTTGAATTGAATGCATTAAGATCTCATCTCCACCTATTGTTGCTTATGATGAGACTAGTGTTGCTACATTAATAGCTTCTTATGATTCAATGCAACAAGACATTATTATCTTCGAGATATGACTACTTGGGATGAGTATTTGACAAACATTGTAGGATTTTTATATGATTTCTATCTTGCAAACTTTGAGGACACTAATGAGGATATTCATTTCCTCTTTGATGTTTCTTCTATGGAGTTGCATCATCCTCTTCAAATGTTGTGGGGGAACCTTTATACCTTCTTGTTCTTTCTCCACATGATCATTTGTCATAGTTTGGAATTGGCTTGGAGATTCTTGACTAGCATTTGAAGGAGTCACTGTTGTCTTTGCATTTTGTTCTAAATTCATATCTACTAGGTCCTAGATTTTCATCTTCATCAATGTGGCCTGGAACACTTGACCTAGTAGTGGAATCTTTAGAAATTGACATGGAGACATGTGAGCAGTGTTCATAGAATTTATACATTTTGAGTTTTTTTCATTCATATTTCTTTCAAGAATGGGAAGAAATCCTACATACACCTTTGGTTTTGTTTCTTCATAATGGGAGGAATGGTGTTTGACAATTATGAACAATCTTCTACATCTAGTTTCGAGAATCTACTATTGGTATAAGAGATTCTACATGATCTCTCTTCTTCTCACTTATGGAGGGACTTTTTTCTCTCGTGGGGTTTTTTCCTTCTCATACTTCTAAGAGAACTTTGTTTTATCTCTTTTGGGAGGAGTTTCTCAGGAGATTTATTTGTACGTGGTTATCTAGCATGGTCTAGTAGCTTGGACACATCATTGCATCCTTACATCCTTGCTTGTTTTCTCATTCTCCCTAAGTTGCACTTAAGGGGTGTTGGTGTGAATGGGGTTTTTTGTTGAAAAAAAGGTGAAGGAAAGCTACAATACGAACTTATGCAAGTGAATTCATTTCTAAAAATCAAATTACCATATTATATTTAAACACGTGATTGCAACACATCATAATGTAAAAAATAGTAAACAAAATGTGACACTAGATTTACATAGAGAAACCCTTTTGAGAAAAAACTCCACACGAGAAAAGAGGGCAAGTATATTATTAAAATTCTAATGAGAGTACATAATAATACACTTCACTAATAGTCTCTGTTCAACTCGGCATCAGCCTATCACCTGCAAGAACTCAACATGAAACTACCATCTCATGGCTTCAATTTATATAAATTATGGGGGGTAAAACCAACGAGAAAAGAGAGAAAGTATATTAATTAGAAGTACAAGACTCCTACATGGGTGCCTAGCCCATAGCCAATTCAACTTCTGACTTTTTGGATGCTCCAATGACCTTTTTGTTGGATAGGACAACTGAGAGGGGAGGTGAATCAATTGTCACAGATTATAACCTTAAATTCAATTATTGGAACTAACACATAAACTGATTAAGTGATTAACCATCAAATGTGAATGCACAAACATAATAACACTAGATTTACGTGGAAAACCCAATGAGGGAAAAACCAGGGTGAGGATTAACTCACACTATAGAGAATATCAAAACCGATTACAAAAAGGCTCACTGCCTGAGATAAGGCT
Source organism: Sequoia sempervirens (assembly GCA_007258455.2). Lineage (NCBI taxonomy): Eukaryota > Viridiplantae > Streptophyta > Pinopsida > Cupressales > Cupressaceae > Sequoia > Sequoia sempervirens. The sequence continues at coordinate 6,649,170 of VDFB02000013.1, read as the reverse complement.
CACTGCCTGAAATAAGGACTCACTATCCATAAGGCTACAACCCAGAGGGCTCATTGCCACAGAGACACAAAGAAGACTTGTTACAAAGAGACAACAATCCCAATGCAACAAAGATTCCACCACAATTAGTGATCAACTCGCATAAATGATAGAGTTAGCCTTCTAATCACTACATTCAGAAACTCGGCATTAAGCTTCGCACTGAACAATCACACACTTAACTCACACACTTTAAGAATGGAATTGAAGTTGAATATTCCCTTTCACTTATCTTCCTTCTTTTCTTATGTACAATTTTCATCACTAGCACATTCTGTATTTATACTATCTTCAACCTTGAAAAGATACAAAGTCGGCCATCCAACTTCAAATCCAAATTAGGTCAGCACCAAACATGCTAGGGTGTAATTAGAATGAGGGTGACACCCAAACACACACTTCACTGAGACCCATAATAGATCCAACACGCTTCATCAACTTTGAAAGTAGTGCTTGACACACAGTCGACCACACCAATGTAAAACACATAGATCAATTAAGCTCAATACTTCCAAATTCCAAAACCAACATCAATAGAACTAGGGAAACACAACTCTTGAACCACACGCCATAAGACTTCAACAAAGAGAAATCCCAACTAGCAACAATTCTCCTAGACCTCAATCAACACACAGAAAAACATAGTTCACAAGCACTGAAACCAGCAACCTTCTTTTAATACAATTTTCTCAATATCCTCAACATATGTAATCAACAGCAACTAGTAGATAACCTGCTAAACATTTGACATCAATGACAACACTTCATTCCTCTTCCATTCTTACAACAATCTCCCCCTTTATCATTGATGGAAACACATGATGTGAAAAACCATCAGAGACACCATACTTGTTCTAAAAATACTTCTCAATATTTTTCTTTCTGCTTCTCCCCTTTTAGAAGATCATCTTCCTCATTACCTGTTTCCTCTTATTAACTTTCTTTTCCTTTTCACATGCTCTCTCATTTTTCCCTTTTTTTCACATGCTCTCTCTCCCCCTTTAATATCAATGGCAAAGGAAAAAGATATGTCCATTGAAACTTCCTTTGACATGAAAATAGAATACTCATAATGACAACACTTAGAAAATATGTCTACTCCCCCTGAGGGGTAACCACCAAAAAACATCACTCCAAAGATATAGAACTATGAATCCACCGGACTAATGCATCTCCAAATGCATCTTAGTTTGTAAAAGGAGGGGCAATAACCCCTAGCTTATCTTGGAGATACTCAAAAGTATCTTTAGGAAGAGCCTTTGTAAATATATCCACAATCTAATCATTTTTCGAAACATACTCAAGCTTGACTTCATTCTCCATGACCTTCTCTCTTAAGAAATGATACCTGATAAATATATGCTTCGTTCTCGAGTGCATCACAAGATTCTTCGAAATGTTAATTGCACTTGTGTTATCATAGAAGATAGAAAAAGGATCATCATGTAGCATTGTGATATCTTTCAATGTCTATTTCATCCATAAAACTTGTGTACAACACGATGCAACAGCAATATACTCAGCTTCAGCAGTAGACAGAGAGACTGGATCTTGATTTTTACTCAACCATGCCACCAATCTACATCTAAGAAAGAATGCACACCACTTGTACTCTTTTTTTCATCTATACTTCCGGCCCAATCTGTATCTGTATAAGCACTTAGTGTAAAATTAGTATCTTTAGGATACCATAATCCATAATCTAGAGTTCCTTTCAAATAACTGAATATTCTTTTAACTGTAGTAACATGTGTTTCCTTCAGATCTTCTTGAAATCTAGCTACAAGATAAACCGTATACATAATATTTGGTCCAGTAGTAGTCAAATACAATAGTCCACTAATCATAGATCTATACTTGCTCTGATCAGTCATAGGTGAATCATCATATTTTCCCAACTTGCATCCAGCTACCATAGGAGTACTTACCGGTTTGGAACCATACATCCCAAATTTTCTCAACATTTCTCTCACATACTTAGATTGTGAAATGAAAATTCCTTTCTCTATTTGATTAATTTGTAGCCCAAGAAAGAAATTCATCTCATCAAACATAGAAATTTCAAATTCTTTCTGCATTTCTTCTGCAAACAAATTGCACATCTTTTCATTTCCTCCAAAGATACATTTGTCATCAATATATACAACTACAATCAAGATTCTGTCATTTTCAGTCTTGAAATACAAATTATTGTTGGTCATACCTTTGTTAAATCCTTGTCGATTCAAATACTTATCTAACCTTACATACCAGGCTCTAGGAGCTTGCTTCAGTCCGTATAAAGCTTTCTTCAATTTGCACACCATATCCATTTGATCTGTTAACTGAAATCCTTCTGGTTGTTCCATGTAGACCTCTTCATCTAGTTTACCATTCAAAAATGTTGACTTGACATCCATTTGATAGACTTTGAAATATTTATAAGCAGCTAATGCCAAGAACATCCTTATAGATTCCATTCTTGCTACCGAGGCAAAAGTCTCCTGAAAATCTATACCTTCCACTTGTGAGTAGCCTTTACACACAAGCCTTGCTTTGTTTCTGACAACTTTCTCGTTCTCATTCAGCTTGTTTTTGAATACCCATTTTGATCCAATGATATTTGTTTATGCCGGTCTTGGGACCAATTCCCAAGTTTGATTCTTTTCAATCTGCAAAAGTTCTTCTTTCATTGCTTCCTTCCAATGTTCATCCTCACAGGCTTCACTTATTGACTTTGGCTCAATTTCAGAGAATAAGTACAAATTTACTTTAGCGGCAACTTTGCTTCTAGTCAACACACCTTTTGTCTTGTCTCCAATAATCTGACTTTCTGAATGATTCTTCTATACATATTTCAATGTTCTAGGGTATTTTATCAGAGCATCTTCTTCTCTTTCATTATGCTCATTTATATCCTATTCTTCCACAATTTCTTCTATTCTTGCACAGTCATGTTCATCAGACACATATCCATCAATATCAATAGAATTATTCATTGTTTCATCAACCTTCACATTCAAGCTCTCCACAATCTTCCTCAATCTTTTGTTGAAACATCTATATGCCTTGATTTTAGTAGAGTAACCAAGAAATATTCCTTCATCATTTCTTGCATCAAACTTTCCCAATGTTTCCTCATCTCTTCTTATATAGCATTTTCTTCTGAATACCTTGAAATATTTAACTGTCAGAATTCTTCTATGCCATAGCTCATAGGGAGTCTTTGTATTATTTTCTCTTGCTTTAACTCGATTGACTACATACACAACAGTGTGAATAGCTTCTTTCCAATAAACTTTCGGTAATCCGGCTTCAATGATCATTGACCTAGCAGCTTCTTGAACTATTATATTTTTCCTTTCAACAACTCCATTCTACTAAGGAGTTCTTGGAGAAGATAACTATCTCTTTATTCCATTCACTTCAAAAAACATATTGAACTCATGGGAGGTGAGTTCACCACCTCTATCAAATCTCGAGCATTTTATCTTCAAATTCACTTCATTTTCAACCATAGCCTTGAATGCTTTGAATATATCTAATGCTTCTAATTTTTCTCTAAAAAATGTAACCCATGTATATCTAGAATAATCATCAATTAAAAGCATAAAGTACCTTTCACCAAGTAGACTTCGCACTCTCATGGGACCACAAAGATCTATATGAACCAAATCCAGCAATCCAGTAGTAGATTGTTCTCTTACATTGTAATACTGAACTGGCAATTCCTATAGATAGCATTTATAGGCTTTGTAATTCTCGGTAGATCTCTCACGGCCTGAACAGTATTGATCCTCTCCAAGTTATCAAAATTCATGTGACACATTCTCTTGTGCCATAACCAACTATCATTTATTTGAGTCATAAAACATCGTCCATCAATACCTTTAAGCTGATAGATATTCCCTTCATATTTATTTCTTATAGCAATCAATGTTTTGGATCCTTTCCAGATTTCACACTTCTCATCCTTAAACACAAAATCATATCCCTTTCTGCACATTTGACCGACGTTCAATAGATTATGCCTTAAACCCTTAACATAGTAGACATCATCAGTATGATACTTGCCATCAAAACTTACTGAACTTATCCCACAAATTTTAGCACCAGTATCATCTCCAAACATAACCAAACCTCTATCATATTTTTCAAGTTTCACAAACCTACTCTTGTTACCAGTCATGTGATGTGAACAACCACTATCAACTACCCAAAAATTATTTTCCTGTTTAGCATGTAGGGCAGAGATAACTGTACCTTCATTTTTCTCCTTCTCCTTCTCCTTCTCCTTCTCTGGAGGACTTTCCTTTGACTGTCTTGTTGAATTAGTAGAATTAGGTTCATCTTTAATCGCCAAAAACAAGCATTCATTGTCATTTGGATCTTCATATGAAAGACTAGCATTCTCATTAACATAGTAAGCTTTGTTAATCTTCTTTCCTTTCCTTTCTTTCTCATGTATTTTTTTATTCTTTTTAGCTCTTTCTAGACACTTTGCAGCATAGTGACCAATTTCTCCACAACTAAAGTATTTAAAGGGAAATTTTCCTTCATACTTACCGGAGCCTTTTCTCAATCTTCTTACAAAGTTAGCCTCGATTTCTTCAAAGTTCTCTTCATCCGGATCTTCAATTTTTGTAACTTTAAAAGTAGTCTTTGTTTTGCTTCCACTTCTTAGATTCGGCTTCCTCATTTCATAAGATGTCAAAAATCCTAACAACATATCCTTAGTAAAATTCTTGTAATCTATAGTCTACCCAATAACACTCACCTTTTCACTGTAAGCATCAGGAAGAGTTTTGAGAATCTTCTTTACAAATCTAGTTTCATCTACATTAGTGCCAATAGATTGCATTCCAGCCACTACCTCATCCAATCTTTGTACATAGGCTTTAACATTCTCATCTTTGGACATATGTAGAAGATCAAACTGTGTTTCCAAATTTTGTAATTTTGCCTCTTTTACCCTTTCATCACCATCGTGTGCTCTTTCTAAAGCATCCCAAACTTTCTTAGTTGTCTTCAAATTTTGAACCTTAATCAACTTGGAATGTACCAAACTATTCTTCAAGATGAACTTTTCCTTGGTATTCGCTTCATGTGCTTTAATTTGTTCAAGTGTACTCAGACCATTTACAGGAGTGTAGGGATTCTTATAAGCTTTATCTACGTCAAATCTGCAATACTCTAGATATTCTTCCATCAATACTTTCCAGATACCATAATTAGTTCCATCAAACCTCGGATAATCAAAGACCATTTTGTTAGTCATCTCAAACCTTCCTCAAGCGGTTAAGCTCTTCACCAAGGAACCAAGCTCTAATACCAATTGTTGGATAGGAAAAATGAGAGGGGGGTGAATTATTTGTCACAGATTATAACCTTAAATTCAATTACTAGAACTAACACATAAACTGATTAAGTGATTAACCATCAAATGCAAATGCACAAACACAATAACACTAGATTTACGTGGAAAACCCAATGAGGGAAAAACCACGGTGAGGATTAACTCACACTATAGAGAATATCAAAACCAATTACAAAAATGCCCACTGCCTAAGATAAGGCTCACTACCTGAAATTCGGACTCACTGTCCATAGGGCTACAACCCAGAGGGCTCACTACCAGAGAGATACAAAGAAGACAAAGAAGACTTATTACATAGAGACAACAATCCTAATGCAACAAAGATTCCACCACAATCAATTATCAAATCGCATGAATGATAGAGTTAGCCTTCTGCTCACTGCATCCGGAAATTCAACGTTAAGCTTCGCACTGAACAATAACACACTTAACTCACACACTTTAAGAATAGCATCGAAGTTGTGTCTACTCTTTCACTTATCTTCCTTCTTTTCTTATGTAGAATTTTCATCGCTAGCACATTTTGTATTTATACTCTCCAACCTTGAAAAGATACAAAGTCAGCCATTCAACTTCAAATTCAAATTAGGTCGGTGTCAAACATCCTAGGGTGGAATTAGAATGAGGGTGACCCAAACACACGCTTCACCAGGACCCATAATAGATCCAACACGCTTCATCAACTTCAAAAGTAGTGCTTGACTCATAGTCGGCCACACCAATGTAAAACACATAGATCAATTAAGCTCGATACTTCCAAATACCAAAACCAACTTTAGTAGAACCAAGGCAACACAACTCTTGAACCACACACCATAAGACTTCATCAAAGAGAAATCCAGACCAACAACAATTCTCCTAGACCTCAACCAGCACACAAAAGAACATAGTTCACAAGCACCAAAATGAGCAACCTTCTTTTAATACAATTTTCTCAATATCCTCAACATATACAATCAACAACAACTAGTAGATAACCAGTTGACCAGTTGACATCAATGACAACACTTCATTCCTCTTCCATTCTTGCAACACTTTTCGCTCTCCAATGGAACACCAATGGAAACCTTTTCTTCTCCAATCTTAGGCACCCCATCCAAGACCTTCCAACTTCCATTATGGATGCCTAAGAAAGATGCCTTATCCATTTTTTATGTGTAATCTCCACAAAAATTAAATCCTCTTTAAATAATATATAATTACAACATGCCAAAATTTAATAGTTTTCTCACAAGTCTCCTAGAACACATTCCAAGGAACGTGGAGACATAGAAATGACATAGGATTACAAGGTTAATGTCACCTTATCCTAACATTCTCCCACTTGAAATTATACATTGTAATTACATCTGAGAGATACAAATAATAAAATCAAGTATAGTGATCAAGGCCCATGGCCTTCCTGTACCAAGAGAACTTATTCGTGGTCACTAGCTTCATAAGAGAATATACAACATTATCCAAAGTGTCTACCTTTTCAATCAAGACCTTACCATTCTCAACCATTTCTTGCACAAAGTGATACTAAACATCAACATGCTTAGTACGAGCATGATACATAGGATTTCTGGTCAAACAAATAGTACTTTGACTATCACATCCAATCCTTATTATCCTGCAATCAAAACCAATGCTATTACCAAGTTTATGTAACCATACTGCCTCCTTAGAGGCATGTGTAGCAGCCATATAATCTACTTGAATGATGGATAAAGAATCTCTAGGTTTCCTCTTACTTATCCAACTCATTGCTCCTCCAAACAAAGTAAATACTTAGCCACTAGTGGACTTCAACTATCCAAGTCACTTGCCCAATCTGCATCAACAAACCCGTGTATGTCCAATGACTTGACCACATCATCAGTACCATGATAAACTAAAAAATAATCAGAAGTACCTCACAAATATCTAAACACCATCTTAACAAAATTCCAATGCTCTCTACCAAGGTCAAACATAAACCTTCTTAGAATTCACATTTCTTGGGCTATATTCGATCTAGTGCAAACCATTGCATACATCAAACTACCAATGGCACTAGCATAAGAAACCATAGACATATCCTCAACATCATCATTTGTAATAGTTTTTTGCTCAACATCTAGGTAGAATATTCTTTGCATACTAGGCGTATTCTTCTATAGATTCCCTATTAGCATCGTACTCAATTGGTCATGGTATGTTTGGGTCACATCAATCTATGCCAGTACAAATTTGTTTCAATCGTTGTTTTATTAATTAAAAGTTTGTTTTAAAAAATATTATGATTTAAATTTCACTAAGTGGCAAGTTTCAAGGCCACGGTCCCATGTAGTCATGAGGGGGGCTAAACCCCCAACTGCCACCTGAGCAGCACGCAGAGCCACCAACTTAATACCTCCGCCAGTGGCAATAGCAGGATTTTTTTAAAGCCCCTGCCCAATGATCGATCACATGAGTGACCAATATTTTGTCACCTAGGGCCCCTAAGTTTTTCCCCCCATGCCCTAATAGGGCAATTGTTTTCAAAATGCCATAACTTTTCGCTAGGATGTCAAAATTTTGCAAAGATATCAACAAAAATTTGGTTTTGAGCACTTCACAGTGGTGCAAGCCATTTTTTTAGATTTTGCATCAGGGGAATTTTATTATTGGTTGAAGTCAAATTTTCCTTTTTGGACCTTTGAGCTCATAAATTTTTACTAGATTATCCAATTTTCATGATTTTTGCGACGTTGGAAAGGTATTGAGAAGCTCTATATTTATATCCATGCATTTCTTCCATATTTAATCATAAGCATCTTTTATTCAGATTTGTACAAATTTTCATTCTAGTTGAATACTTGGACATATTGACACTTAGAGAAGATTTTTCCTCTTGGGAAGGCTTCATTTTTAGTGTAGATCATATTGGGAAATTATACTTTCAATTTGAGGATCTCATTCTAAGATGTTGTAATTTTCCATCTTTGATCCATCTTGGCATTGTAAACTCTAAAATAATTTTGGTATTGTAATTACACTACATTAAAGTTACAAATCATATTATTAGGGGATTCTTGATTGAGTGATTTGGGGGGTTCTCTTGGTGCATTGTTTTGATCTATTTTCTTATGTTCTTTTTTCAATGGATCATTTTAAAGTTCCTTTACTGACATCATATAAATATTCAACTTGGCATCAACATGCATGGAGTGCTCTAATGAATTAAGGTCACTCTCTATATGTTGAAAATAAGGTACTTGAACCTACAAATAATGAGAAAAAAGATAAAATGGATGGTTCAACATACTAAAGCTCTTAGATTTCCTTGTAACCTAGTTTCTCAAGACTAATTGTTTCAAATTGAATCATGTAATAATTCTCATTAGACTCTGAACAAATTGAAAACTATGTATGGTACTATAGATGAAGTAAAAGGCTATCAAATTGATAATGAACTGATGAGCCTTGATCCTAAGAAATTTGAAAACATCCAGGATTACGTCACTAAGGTTAATGATCTAAGGGAGCAATGTAAAGCATGTGGAATTGATAAAAAGAACATGCAGTTGGTTTATAATACATTGAACAAACTTGGTCCTAATTATGCTACTTTTGTTTCTAGCTTTCATACTCATGGATTGACTATGGGGTTTGTGTATACTACACCTTTAGTTGTAGCTTTTTTTGATATGTCAATACATGAGCAAAAAAACTTCTATCGATGGGTCTCATCAAGTCATCTAAATCTTAGGCATTGTTGGTTAGTCAAGTGAAAGAATCGGAACATTCTAATAAGAAATGTTAGGAATTAGGTGTTAGAAACCTTGCATAATTTTATAATGTTTAATTTATTATTATGTGTGTGGTACACCTAGGGGGACCTAGAAGTACATGCATAACTAGGAGTTAACATTCTCAGGGCCACTTTATGTTGTATGTAACATTGGGACATAATGTAAGTTGTAAAAATGTATTTATTTAATATTGGGGAAAGTAATTTAATAAAGTACCAATTATTAAATGAGTCAGTGGTTTTGTATTCACATGGTTTTAGTCACATAGTTTTATGTAATACCACTTGGTAGTTTTGTGTGAGCTTGTTTCTATAAAACCAAACACAAGGGTAGTTGTCTAAGGCTGGCTAGTTGGGGTATTGAGTCTTCTTCTGAAGAGTGCATATGTGAAGCATGGCATGGGATGAGTGGTTATATGCTTGGACACATGGAGGATGCATTGGAGAGGCTTGATGATTTAGAGGTGTTCATGGAGGCTTTTAAGATGTATTGTAATGTTTATTACTGAATAATGCATGAGTCATGGATGCTTTTGGAGGATAGGTTTTTCCATCTTGAGGGTTTTTCTAGGGTGTATCTTGTGTGACTCTTTCATGGGTATGTTGTCTATTCTCCTATGTGTGGATTCTAAGTACTTATTTGCATTGATTTCTCTTTTAGGTTATGTGGAGATTTTCATTAGATGAATGCAAGTTTCCTTTCAAGAAATAGAAGAAATCTAAGAACAATCCACATTCAGATCAACCAAAGAATAAATCCTCTTCCACAGAGAAATCATCTAAGAAGGAGAAGCCTACTTGTTCATATTACAAAAATCTTGGGCATGACAAACATCTTGTTATAAGAAGGATATTGATGAATTGAAACATCTTCTAAAAAAGAATCATATTGATTTTCCTTCTAGAATATCTCAGTCAACTTCTTCTTCAAAATATTCTAATAAGGATATGTTGGATGTTGTAGGTGTGTTGCTGATATGTGGATGTCATTGATGTCAACACTATTAGCATTTGGTGTATTGAAGGTTGTATATGTCGAGGATATTGAGAAAATTGTTAAAAGAAGTGTTGCAAGTTCCCTGTGGAACTGTGAAGGTCATGAAGGTGTCTTGTTCTATGTGTTGAAGATCAGTTGTTATGGATTAATGGGTTTTCTACTGAGTGTATCTAGTCCATCCTCTAGAAGTTTTAGGGGTCCGCATGAAGATTTGTTCGTGCTGTGAATAATTGTGTTCTGACAGTATTTATGTGGGTTCTATCAATGTTCCAGAATGAAGTTTGTGTGTTTCTGTTGATGTGGATGCTTCTTTGTTGTTTCTTGGTGCTCGTGGATGTTTCTAGATCATGCTCTATCTTTGTGGTACGTCCACATTGATCGATGTGCTCGTGGTCAAATATTTTTCTTCGTATGTTTGGTTTTTCATGTTCTTGGCTAACATGATGGTTGTAGCGTGTTGTGGATCTTTGAGGTGAAATTAATTAAAGTCTTTTTTGTGTTGGATTTGTTAATTTGGGTCTCCACTATGTTGTGGCCGATCTTGGTGGATTCGCATTAGAAATTCATTTGTAAATTTGGGCCGACATTGAAAATGTGTTTTATATTTTTGGCCGACTAAGTTGTTAATATAATCTCATGTTGCAGATATATAAGAGCGATTGTTTCATCGGTGTAGAGAGTGTTAAGTATGCCTAGAGTGCTTGGTGTGCTCCTGTGTGTGTATGTGTGAATATCATTTGATTGCAGAGCAGAGTGTGAAGGAGATTGAGCAAAGTGTGAAGAAATTTGAGCAAAGAGTGAAGAAGGTTTTTTGTGTTTAACTGGAACTGTAATCAAGCTTGTGTAGAAGCTATTTTCTCAGTTCATAATTTGGATGGTTTTAATCCAAACCTTTCTTTGGACAGTGAGTCCTCTTTTGTATTTGAGTAGTGAGCTCTAGGTAGTGTGCTTGAATGCATGTGTATTCCAATTATTCTTATACTTTTAACAGGGTATAATATTGTGGACTAACATCCACCGTGGTTTTTTCCCTAATTGGGTTTCCACGTAAAAATCTTGGTGTTCTATATGTTTTTGATGTGTTGATTGTATATGGTTTATTATTCATTCGTCATATCTGAGATTAAGTTAAGTAAAGATTGAAAAGTTCAAAATATTCGGTGACAACTGATTCACCCCCCCTCTCAGTTGTTTGTCCTTGTTTTTCCAACAATTGGTATCAGAGTCGGTTCCTCTGAAGGAAGTTTAAAAGCTTGAGGTGATCTAATATGGCATCATACAAGAAGGACAGTCCTAGATTTGATGGAACAAAATACTCACTGTGGAAAGCTAGGATGGAGTGTCATTTGAAGTGTATTGGTGAACCCTTCTGGAAAATTACAAAGAACAGATATGTTATTCTTGTGACTGGTCCCTCCACTGCTGATGAGATTAAAGAAGCTAAGAATAATGTCCAGGCTATGGAAGCTTTGCTGAGTGCTCTAATAGATTCAGAAATGACAAATGTGTTAGGTCTGAAGACAACTCATGAGATGTGGAAGAAGTTGGAAACTTTGTATGAAGGAGATGTACATGTGAAGATGGCTAAGCTACAGAGTTTGAAAAGCAAGTATGAAAATTTGAATATGGGTGAAGATGAGAATATTTCTTCTTTTATGCAGAAAGTAAATGAACTATTGATGGGTATTAAATGTGTTGGTGGTATTCTAGAAGAGGAAGAAATTGTGTTCTTCTTTTATGCAGAAAGTAAATGAACTAGTGATGGGTATTAAATGTGCTGGTGGTATTCTAGAAGAGGAAGAAATTGTGGCCAAGGTGCTCAGATCATTGCCTCCATCCTACAAAGCAAAGGCTCATGCTATTGAAGAAACCAGATCATTGACAAATGTGACAAGAGACACACTGATTGGTAAACTTGCTGCCTTTGAGCTGTACGAATTTGGTGATTTTGTTCCTAAGACTGAAACTTCATTTAAAGCTACTGTATCCAAAAGAAACAAGCAAAGATATGATCCAGGAGAAAGTTTTGGGAAGACATTCAAGTATGAGGAAGAAATGAAATAGCTTGAAGATGAAGAAAGAGAAGTAGAAGAGCTGGAAGCACTAATTGTGAAGAAAGAAGGTAGAGGACAAGGTAAGTATAAAGGAAAGTTGCCTATCAAATGTTTTTCTTGCAGTAAAATAGGTCATTTTGCTTCAAGGTGTCCTGAAAGAGTCCCTAGATCTAAGCCTTACAAATCTAGATTTCAAAATAAATGCTACTTTGTTGAAGAAGGAGTGACTGATGATGAGTATGATAAAGAGAATGGAAATGAAGATGATTGGGTTTTCATTGCTATCAAGGAAAATAGTCCTGAGGCTACTGAATCTGCTAAAGTTGAGAAATCTCTTGCAGCCTGAATTGAAGAAAAGGATGAGTGGGCCATTGACAGTGAATTCTCACATCATATGACTAGTGACAAAAGCAAATTTGTAAGTCTAGAGAAGTATGACAATGGGGTTGTGAGATTTGGTGATAACAATGCTTGTGTGATTCATGGCAGAGGATCTATTTGTCTTGGTGGTAAGCATAACACTGATGATGTTCTTTGTGTTGAAGGCCTAAAGAACAACCTGTCGAGTGTTGGACAGATGGTGGACAAAGGTTATGATCTTCAGTTCAAAGATTGAAGATGCAAGATATATGGAAGCTCTGGAAATGTAATTGCTTCAGGTAAATAGACAAAAGGTAATATTTTTCACCTGAATGTTGCTAGTGAAAGTTGTTTAATTGCTCATGTAGATGAGATTTGGTTATGGCATAGAAGGTTGTGTCATGTGAATTTTGATAACCTTGTCAAAATAAGTTCCACTCAAGCAGTAAGAGATCTACCTAAGCTACTAAAGCCTGCTAGCACAATTTGCAAGGAGTGTCAGATGGGAAAATAGACTAGAGTTTCTTTTTGAAGCAAACAACATAATTCAAATGGATTACTAGATTTGATGCATATTGATCTATGTGGTCCCTCCAGAGTTAGAAGTCTCCATGGTGAAAGGTACTTTATGTTGATTATTGATGATTACTCTAGAATGATATGGGTTGCTTTCTTAAGAGAAAAATGTGAAGCATTAGAAAAGTTCAAAAGTTTCAAAGCTATGGCAGAGAATGAAAAGGGTTTGAAAATCAAATGCTTAAGGTCAGACAGAGGTTGTGAGTTTGCCTCCAAGGAGTTTAATTCTTTATGTGAAGAGCATGGAATCAGAAGACGGTTATCTGCTCCTCGAACCCCTCAACAGAATGGTGTTGCATAGAGGAAGAACATAACAGTTCTAGATGTTGCTAGAACAATGATGATTGAAGGAAATGTGCCTCATATCTATTGGAGTGAAGCTATAAACATTATTGTGTACACTTTGAACCGGGTAAATGTAAATGGTAATTCTAGTAAGACTCCTTCTGAATTATGGTTTGGTTATAATCCTATTGTTAAATACTTCAAGATCTTTGGAAGCAAATGCTACATCAAGAGAGATGATGATATAGGAAAGTTTGATTCAAGAAGTGATGAAGGAATCTTTCTAGGATACTCTACTAGAATTAAGGCCTACCGGTGTTATAACAAAAGACTAAGAAAAATGGTTGAGAGTGCAAATGTCAGAGTTGATAAAGATTCTGCTAAATCATCCAGATATTGTGGATATGATTTAGATGAAAACAATACAAACAAAGGGAAGAATTTTCAGACACAAAACCAAGTTCAAATTGTTCCATATGTTCCTTTTGTTTCGGTAAATCAAGGCAGTCAGGAAGTAGAGAAAAGTGCAAGTGCAGAAGAAAGAACAGAAGAATTAGAAGTTCTAAAGAAACCTAAAACTCTGAGGTATGTAAAGCTAAATCACTCTGAAAATCAAATTATAGGAGAAAAAAATAAAGATGTGCAAACTAGAAGGAAGATTGCAGAAGAGTATTTCCTGATGTCCAAGATTGAACCTAAAGATGTCAATGAAGCTTGCAATGATGAACACTGGATGGAAGCTATGAAGGAAGAATTAATGCAGATTGAAAAGAATAATACATGGGTACATGTTCCTAGACCTAAAGACAAAAATGTGATTGGCACTAAATGGGTCTTTCGAAATAAGCTAAATGAACAAGGTGAAGTGGTCTGAAATAAAGCAAGATTGGTATGTAAAGGGTATTCACAAATGGAAGGTATTGATTTTGAAGAAAACTTTTCCCCTGTTACCATAATTGAAGTTGTAAGGTTATTTCTTGCTTATGTTGCATATAAGAACTATAAAGTCTATCAAATGGATGTAAATTCTACTTTTCTAAATGGTGAACTAGAAGAAGAGGTTTACATTAGCAGTCGGATGGATTTCAACTGACTGACAAGGAAAACATGGTCTAGCGATTAAAGAAAGCTCTATATGGACTCAAGAAATCCCCTAGAGCCTGGTATGCTAGACTAGACAAATATTTACTGAAGATTGGATTCAATAAATGTATTGTTGACAACAACTTATATTTCAAGTTGGATCTTGACAAGAGTTGATTATTGAGGTCTTTGTTGATGACATTATTTTTGGAGGAGATGATAATTTATGTATGAAGTTTGATGAAATGAAGAATGAATTTGAGATGAGTATGATTGGAGATATGAAGTTCTTTTTGGGATTGCAAGTTACTCAGTTAGACAAGGGGATCTTCATATCTCAATCCAAATATGTGAGAGAGTTGTTGAAGAAGTTTGGTATAGAAGACTCAAAACCTGTTGGTACTCCCATGGTAATCGAATGCAAATTAACACAAAATGATGATTCTCCTAAGGCAAATCAAACAAGGTTCAAATCAATGATTGGTGGATTTCTCTACTTAACTTAGACCAGGCCAGACATTATGAATGTTGTGTGTATGGTTGCTAGATTTCAAGCTGATCCAAAAGAATCTCATGTGACTGTTGTTAAGAGAATTTTCAAGTATCTGAAAGGAACAAATGACTTTGGGCTTTGGTATCCTAAGGATGATGATCTTACTTTGAATGCATATACTGATGTGGATTTGGTAGGAGATGTAGATGACAAGAAGAGTACTAGTGGTGGTGCCTTCTTCCTAGGGAAGAAGTTGGTGTCTTGGTTGAGTAAAAAGCATAATTCCATTTCACTATCTACTGTTGAGCCAGAGTATATTGTTGTTGCAAACAATTGTACTCAAGTGATGTGGATGAAATAGATGTTGAAAGATATCAAAGTAGTATATGATGAACCTATTGCCATATACTGTGACAACCCAAGTGCAATAAACATATCAAAGAATATGGTGCTACACTCTAATACCAAGCATATATCAATCAAGTTCCACTTTTTGAGGGAGAAAGTGAGTGAGAAAGAAGTCAGACTGGAGTATGTACCTACCAAAGAGCATATTGCAGATATTTTCACTAAGCCATTGTCGAAGGATACTTTTGAGTATCTTAGAGGAATGCTAGGGGTGATTACCCTTCTGATATGAACTAGTGATGCATTAATTTGCATCAATCTATGCATTTCATGATCATATTCTGATCCAGATTAATGTTTTTGTGGCTGCTACTCAGGGGGAGTAGTTAGATGTGCAGCTATGTGGTTCAGAGCTTGTATGTGGAAAGATAATGCTTATCTTTTCCATTGATGTCAAAGGGAGAGAAGAGTAATGTGAAAAAATGTTGCTTACCTAGAGTGAAAAGTCTTGTAGGGAGAAGTTCATGCAGAAGAGGTCAAGGAAGAAAAGTCATAATCTAAGGAGGAGTTAGTGTTGATTGAGAATTGGGTTGATGGTGTTTTTCACATCATGTGTTGCCATCAATTCCAAAGGGGGAGATTGTTGGATGTTGTAGGTGTGTTGTTGATATGTGGTTGTCATTAATTTCAACACTATTAGCATTTGGTGTATTGAAAGTTGTATATGTCAAGGATATTGAGAAAATTGTTAAAAGAAGTGTTGCAAGTTCCCTATAGAACTGTGAAGGTCATGAAGGTGTCTTGTTTTGTGTGTTGAATATCAATTGTTGTGGATTAAAAGGTTTTCTACTGATTGTATCTAGTCCATCCTCCGGAAGTTTTAGACGTCCGCGTGAAGATCTATTTGTGCTATGAATAATTGTGTTCTAACAATATTTCTATGGGTTATGTCAGTGTTCCAGAATGAAGTTTGTGTGCTTTTGTTGATGTGAATGCTTCTTTGTTGTTTCTTGGTGCTCATGGATGTTTCTAGATCATGCTCTATCTTTGTGGTGCTTCCACATTGATCGGTGTGCTCGTGGTCAAATATTTTTCTTTGCATGTTCAGTTTTTCATGTTCTTGGCCGACATGATGGTGGTAGCGTGTTGTGGATCTTCGAGGTGAAATTAATTAAAGTCTTTTTGTGTTGGAGTTGTTAATTTTGGTCTCCATTATGTTGTGGCCGATCTTGGTGGATTCGTATTGCAAATTCATTTGTAAATTTGGGCCGACATTGTTTTATATTTATGGTTGACTAAGTTGTTAATGTAATCTCATGTTGCAGATATATAAGAGCGATTGTTTCATCAGTGTAGAGAGTGTTAAGTATGCTCAGAGTGCTCGGTGTGCTCTTGTGTGTGTATGTGCGAATATCATTCGATTGTAAAGTAGAGTGTGAAGGAGATTGAGCGAAGTGTGAAGAAATTTGAGAAAAGAGTGAAGAAGGTTTTTTGTGCTTAACTGGAACTGTAATCAGGCTTGTGTAGAAGCTATTTTCTCAGTTCACAATTTGGATGGTTTTAATCCAAACCTTTCTTTGGACAGTGAGTCCTCTTTTGTATTTGAGTAGTGAGCTCTAGGCAGGGTGCCTAAATGCATGTGCATTCCCATTATTCTTATACTTTTAACAGGGTATAATATTGTGGACTAACATTCACCATGGTTTTTCCCCTAATGGGGTTTCCACGTAAAAATCTTGGTGTTCTCTTTGTTTCTGATGTGTTGATTGTCTATGGTTTATTATTCATTCATCAGATTTGAGATTAAGTTAAGTAAAGATTGAAAAGTTCAAAATATTCGGTGACAACTGATTCACCCCCCCTCTCAGTTGTCTATCCTTATTTTTCCAACAGGATAAAGGTCATGCTATTTTGGTTATTACATCAAGAAGAAAAAGACATGCTCTTTGTGCTTTTTTAGGCCTTGGATCATGGAGATGGCTTCTAAATTTAGGAGCATCTCATCATATGGCATCTTCACATTCTATTTCTCTTCTTTTGAGCCTTGTTATATGTCTCCTATTTTGATGGGAAACAATACATACACGAGTGTAATTCATAAGGGATCTATTGCTATTAAGGATGGCACTTTCAATGATATTTGGTGTGTACCTCATTGCGAACAATCATCTTTCCATCCATCAAATCACACATGGTGGAGATGGGAAGACTATGGAATTCACTCCTAATTTAGTTATCATTAAATACTTGGAGAGTAAAGGGATTATTGCTACTGGGATGGTTGATCATTCATCTCAGTTGTACACCTTTGTAGATTTTTCTTCTGATGATGACTTTGTTCCTTTGACTTTTGATCACACTTCCAATGTGTACCATGATTTTGAGGAGACTTTTGGCTACTTGAACTTGGGTGTTCTCACATCATATCCCATTCTTGAGCCTTGCATTTTATCTCCTTGATCTTCTGTTGCACTTTATGATGCTTGTGTTGTCACAACTTTGGCCTCTTGTGATTCAGTATAGTAAGATCTACATTTCCTTCCAACTACATCTACTTGGGATGCATACTTGATAGACATTGTTGGTTTGTTTTTTGATTCCCATATTTCATATTTGGGAGACACCATTGGTTGCATTCATCTTCTCTTTGATGAAGATGATTCTTCTTTAATTGTTGTGAGGGAACACTTTGACCCTCTTTCTCATTTTTTGCATGACCATTCTTCATAGTTTGACATGAGTGTGGATAATTTTTGGATAGAATTTGGAGGAGGCTTCTTTGTTTTCAGAGAAGGTATCTTTTTCTTTGTATTATATTCTACATTAGTCTCTAGGAGATTTTGGATTGTCCTTTTTAGCAATGTGGCCTAGAATACTTGTTTGGAGTGTGTCAGCTTTTCATATCAACATGAAGACACTTGAGTGTACTTTAGAGACATCCCATATCATCCTACTTCCCATATCTTCCTTTCAGGAATGGGAAGAAATCTTGCATATCATCTTGGTGTTTTTTCTTCCTAGGGGAGGAATGTTGGTTAACGAGATTGGATCATCTTCAACATTCAATGTTGAGCTTCTACCATTGCAAGAGACTCATCATTGAGGTAGGGGCTACATGGTATCTCTTCTTCTTTCTTATGGGGGGTCTTTTTCCTCACATGGGGTTTTTTCCCTCTCATTCATAATTGAGAGAATTTTATATTTCATCTCTCTTTTGGGAAGGAGTTTTGTCCCACTGGATTTTCTCTTTTTCTTTGTTTGTGAGAGATTGTATTTGTACATAGGTACCTGACATTGCCTCATAGATGGTACCCATATTTGCATCATTTGCATAATAATCTACTCTCTAAGTAGCACTTAAGGGAGTGTTGGTTGTAGAGTCCTTAGTAGTGTCTAGTAAATTTGATGGTGATCACACAATTTAGAGGGGAAAACCTAGTTGAATAGTCCACTTAACATTTGGAAAGACCATTGAATTATTGACCGGCACTAGTAGGCTTGTGATGGTACTAGAATTGTATGTGCTTTCAAAGATTGGAAACTACCTAAACATTCTAGTAAAGATATTACACTTGCTCAAAAATCATAAAATTGTAAAACATTAAGGAAAGTAAAGTTGTTTCTATGGTTATGAGTACCTACAATATAAAACTATAGCTAACTATTGTTCAGAAGTGAATGTTGGAAATTGAATGAATTGATGATTAAACCTATTCTACACTCTAGATTACAACAACTCTAGTAATTATAGTATGATTATGAAACATGAATTGTTCATGCGTTCATCAATTATTGAAAACACAAGGAATTTATTTAACACAAATTGCATTTATAAAGTAAGAACTAAAAACAAAAATGAAATAACTAAAAAGAAAGGAGTGAAGGACAGTTACCTTGAGTGGCCCTTGCTCAAGTAGTTGTCTTCACTAATCTAAAACCAAATCTAACTCCTTAGATCCAACACAACCATAGTAACTCAAATTCATTCATTGCACAAATCCAGAATATCACATAAGATTTTGATCAAAGATCTTATTCATGAAGTCATAATTACACAATAAACATAGTCTATATAACAACTAAAAAATTGAAAGAGTATCTAATAACTGCTAAAAATTGGTGAACTAGCTAACTTAAGACTCAACCAATGTGTTGTACATATAGGCACAAGGGAGCTTATTCAAAATAGGACTCTAAACTAAAACCATCAATGACCACTCCCTAGATTTTAGAGGGTGACAAAGATTTAGCTAACTCTAAATGCAACTGGAAAAGAAGAAGAGTCCAAGTTGAATTGTGACTCTATTGTAATAGACTAGAACATGGAATGCTCAAAATTAGTTATATTAGAATTCCAATCGCAGCAGGATTCTTCCTTCTCCAATGTCTTTATTGGTCCTCATAATGATGCATTATCTCCTTCATTAAATGTCTCCATGTTGTAGTCATCATGTTCAATTCATTATGGGACATCCCTTATTTCACCGTCCAAGAAATCCTTCAATTGTGGGCTTCATCCTACAGTTGTTGCTGGCTACAATAATTCCTCTGGTTGCAAGGGGTTAGTTCACAAAACATGTACACAATACTAACAACCATGACTAAGCATAGAGATCCAATCACAATTCATACATATTCACACATAAATCATGCATTAACCATCACATCATAATTATATTTCCATATACTTAAACCGGGTTCAGGGTTTTCATAATAGGTATCAAAGATAGCATAATGTATGAACATGTATAGGAGGAATCTATTGGTAATGTCTATAAGCATGTATAAAAGATATAAAAACTAACTAATATCTAGA
Source organism: Sequoia sempervirens (assembly GCA_007258455.2). NCBI lineage: Eukaryota > Viridiplantae > Streptophyta > Pinopsida > Cupressales > Cupressaceae > Sequoia > Sequoia sempervirens. The sequence continues at coordinate 6,629,006 of VDFB02000013.1, read as the reverse complement.
CTTATCATTTCCCCCAACTACCCTTTTGCTTGCCCTCAAGCAAATCAACTAGGACTGGAGATTGTAGTGTAGTGTAATTTCTCTGAGATCCATGATAGTGTTCACTCCTTTGATCTACTTCAAGTAAAAGCCTCTATAGCATGAAAGTATCCTCATTCTGGTAAGTTTAGCTCGCTCACATTCCTCCATTTTATCTCCTATCCAATGTGGCATTGAATAAAGAGTATTGGTGGCTGGAATGTAAGTGACACCCATTTAAGTGCTTTGTCAACAACAATATCCATGTACCTGCGTGCTTTTTCAATCATGGCCATGAAGTTATACACTAAATGTGTCTCTTTCCTTTGTAATTTTGGATTCAAACTATCCTATCTCTCCTACACATACTTGTAACAATGATGAACCAGTCCAACTACCAATGTCTGCATTCCGTTGTAATCCTGTATCCTTAAATTCATGATCTTTTCTCCTACACCCTTGTGATCCAGAAGTTGTAACCATTCATTCATGGTTGCATCGGGGTCCTTGGATTATTTTCTCACTAGGAGAGCAACTAATTTTTCTCTCTCCTCATACTCCTCCATGAGTTCACCCCTGAATTTATCATTTCTAAAGTAGGATGCTAGTGCCCTTACTTGTAAATCCCCCACAAACATCAAGGGGTTCCATTTTGTCTCCTCTGGCACTACATAATTATGTAGATAATATTCATAGAGTTGGTCCTACTCATATGGTGTTGAATCAACAAAAAATGTTAAGGAAATCAAATTTCCTGCTCATAGAAACTAGTCGGTTGCTTGTTAACCTACTAAATTGAAGACTCAAAAACTTTTCTTGGAGAAACAAGGCACAAGTTTTAGCCTGGGGGTCTACATCTGACAATCTAGAAAGCCTTGTCTGCTACCTCTTCCACTTTAATTGCTAACTTCCTCAATTCAATGTCCTTACCCTCTAGTATCTTGGTATGTTATCCCATAATTTCTTCCTTTTCCTTTTTCCAATTTTCCTTTTATTGAGAAAATTCTTGACTAACCTTCCACAGTTGGTACCCAAGGGATATATTTGTGTGATAAGTTGGGGATTTTGTAGTAGGGGGTCTCTGATTTTCAACTGCAAGTTCTTTACTCCCTGTTTTGACCATGGCAAGTTGTGCCAACAGGTCCAATTTTTCCCCATGTCCATATGTTTGTAGCTTTTCCTCCAACTCTTGTATCTTTATCTCCCTTTCTTTATCCTTTTTCTCATAAGTCTGAACTAGTTCCTCTAGTTGTTTAATCCTTTCTAGAGCTTCTTGTAGCTCCTTCTTAACATTTTTGTCTTCCAAAAATATTTCCTCTTCTTCTAAAAGCTATTCATCACAACGCTCTGTATAATCATAACCCTCCTTATCAGGGCTAACTAGGGATTTCTTTGTTGTCTTATTGGCAACAAATACATCCTCTGAATTTGACTCAGAGGTGGTAGATATATACCACTTTCTCTTTATAGTCACATGTACATTTTTAGAGGCATTTCCTTTCATTTTTTAATCAGTTTCAGCCATTATAACATCTTCTTCTTCTTGTCCTTTGTGCCTCATTTCCTCTTTTGGTTTCTCTACACTTCCTCTCATAACACCTTTCTTCTTCAAACAACCCAAACACCTAGGTGGGGTAGATTTCCTTTCCTGTGTAATACTAGCAACCCTCTTGCACTTGTAGTTTTATTTCCTTTATCTACAATTGGGGTAGTATTCAGTGAGCATAGCTTCAACCTCTTCATGTTTCTTCTTTATATGTAGAGTGTCCAACTAAGTAGCTAGATGACTTATGATATCCTCCTTCGTGTTGGGTAGTAGGTTACTTAACTCCACTCTTGAAACCCCATTAGATGTCTTTCCAGTGGTGGATGTTCTTTCTCCTCTTAACCTTTTGATGAAGGTCCTGAAGTAGTTTCTGCAGACCCTTTTGATCTCTTCAATGGGTAATTGAGACACACCCCCTTGTCCAATAAGATTGAGTACATCCATGCAGTCTTCATTAACTCCTCTTAAGAACACAAGCTTTAAGGATTCTTCTAAGAGCTTATTTTTTGGGTTTTTCTTCAAGCAAAATTGAAACCTTTCTACATACTCTTCCAATGGTTCATCCTCTTTCTGAGTCATTTTAAAGATATCTTCTCTTCTCCTATCAACTCCTCTACAATAATCTTGGTATTTCTCAAAGAATTTTGTTTTCATGGTGTCCCAATTTGGAACATCTTTGCCTAGTCCCATAAAATGTCTCAAGGAAGCATCTTTTAGAGTGGCAGGAAATAGCTTGAGCTTATGAGCATCAATTGTATAGTCATAGCTCCTATACAGGACATCAAACTCAAACAAGAATGTGTTTGGATCTTCAGTCACAAACCCATAGAAGATTGGTAATGTTGAAGGAGGGATATTCTTCAGCATATTATCCCTTTCTTTGTTGGTAATTGCAAATTCAAAGGTCACATGTTCAGGTGGATCATCCACTACTCATCACCCATTGTTTGGAAGGTCCCCTTTATATTTTCAATAGATGTTGGTGAAAGGGAAGATTCTTCTTCAACAGTACCTTCACTCTGATCAATGTAGTCACCAATATCTACTATAGCTTGTTGGCTTGTTGAGGGGAGGAATCTTCCCAAAAAGTCTCTTTGCCTTTGCATACAATAGATATGACTTTGTATGGTAACGGATCCTGCACAATGTTAGTAAAATACTTTGGTACTTTAAGAACATTAAACCTAACAGTCCTAATACTAAAAAAAAATTCTAAAATAGGAAAGCTTGGAAATGAAATAAACTAATCTTTGAAAGTAGCACCATCCTCGACAACGACACAAAAAATGTAGAGTCCCTACTAGTGTCTATTAAAACTTGGTGGTGATCACACATTTCAGAGGGGAAAACCTAGCTAAATAGTTAGCTTAACATTTGGAAAGACCTTCATTGAACTATCAACCAGGGCTAGTAGGCTTATGATGGTAATATAATTGTATGTGCTTTCAAAGATTGGAAACTACCTAAATCATTCTATTAAAGATACTACACTTGTTGAAAAATCATAAAACTATAAAACAGTTAGGAAAGTAAAGTTGTTTCTTTGGCTACAGGTAGCTATAGTATAAGACTGTAGCTAATTGTTGTTCAGAAGTGAACGTTGGAAATTGACTGAATTGATGATTAAGCCTATTCTACACTCTAGAGTACGAATAACTCTAGTAATTACAATATGATAATGAAACAAGAATTGTTTATGCATTCATCAATTATTGAAAACACAAGGAATTTTTTTAACACAAACTGCATTTATAAAGTAACAACTAAAAACAAAAATGAAATAACTAAAAAGAAAGGAGTGAAAGATAGGTACCTTGAGTGGCCCTTTCTCAAGTAGTTGTCTTCACTAATCTAAAACCAAATCTAACTCCTTAGATCCAACATAATCATAGTAACTCAAATTCGTTCATTACACAAATAGATAATATCACATAAGATTTTGATCAAAGATATTATTCATGAAATCATAATTGCACAATAAACATAGTTTGTATAACAACTGAAAAACTAAGAGTGTCTAATAACTGCTAAAAATTGGTGAACTAGCTAACTTAAGACTCAACCAACGTGTTGTACATATAGGCACGAGGGAGCTTATTCAAAATAGGACTCTAAACTAAAACCATCAATGACCACTCCCTGGATTTCAAAGGGTGACAAATTTTCAATAAACTCTGAATGCAACTAGAAAAGAAGAAGAGTCCAAGTTGAATTGTGACTTTGTTGTAACAAAATGGAACGTGGAATGCTCAAAATCAATTATATTAGATTCTAATTGAAACAAGGTTATTCCTTCTCCAGTGTCTTTATTGGTCATCATATTGATGCACTATCTCCTTCATTAAATGTCTCTATGGTGTGGTCATTGTGTTCAGTTGATTCTGGGACATCCCCTATTTCATTGTCCAGGAACTCCTTCGGTTGTCGGCTTCATCCTACAGTTGTTGTGGGATACAATGCCTCATCTAGTTGCAAGGGGTTAGTTCACAAAACATGTACACAATACTAACAACCATGACTAATCACAAAGATCCAATCATAATTCATACATATTCACACATAAATCATGCATTAACCATCACATCATAATTATATTTCCATATACTTAAACCAAGTTCAGGGTTTTCATAATAGGTATCAAAGATAGCATAATGTATGAACATGTATAGGAGTAATCTCTTGGTAATGTCTATAAGCATGTATAAAAGATATAAAAACTGATTAATATCTAGACTCGTCATTGGTCTAAATAGGCGTTTTACCTATCTAGTTGTCTAATAGGTCCTATTTACATGTTAAGTATGTTAGACACACAAATACTAAGAGGGGGGTGAATCAGTATTTAATAATTTCTAATTTAAACCATTACATACATAATACTTTGAAAACATAATCAATGGAAGTGCAAGTAATGAACACATCCACATAAGAGAACACCAAATTTACGTGGAAACCTTGAAGGGAAAAACCATGGTGAGAATAGTTGCTTGGATCTACTACCCAAATCCAACCTCACAAAATAATCTAGACCTTACAATAATTTTGTAGGCACCAACCCATAGGAATTGCAACCTTAAAGGGAGACACCAATCCCCTTGAATTTTGATTTGCAAGCACCAACCTACAGGAGACACCAATCTCTTATTATTGAGCTACAACATATTCACTGAGCACCAACTTAGATTAAGAGGCTTCAACCTCATATTATAGAGATAAATATAGATATGCTTTCACTCAACTTTCTCTACATCAACAAATGAACACATCCTCTAATGATATCTCAATTTCACTCAACATCCATGACTTCATTTTACATATACATTTTTCACACAGACACACCACTACACACACTTTCTTTTTCATAAAAATTATTTACAATATATATCCATTCCAACATATTAACAACATCTCATGTTAGCCTAGAACTCTTTAACACCATTTGCAATTATCCATGTCAGCCAAGGATAAACATTTTTTCAAAATAATATGAGAAGTGTAGTTGGCTTGGTCCTAAACCAAATGTGTTACTATCGATGTAAGATGATGTCATGTGCTTCCTTCCATGGTCTTAAATTGGTCCTATTTTACCTTCACATGTTTCCTCCAGCAGGTGCACGCTTCCCTTTACTGGTGCAAAACACTCAAAAATTATACATAGTAAACCAATAAACATAGACTTCACTCTATCACTTATATCTTGCATCTTTGTAATTCAAATCTGCTAAAACTAGAGAATGGGATACTTCATGAGTAGTATTACTTAACTTCCAAACTGCAAGCCATAAAAGTTAACAATGGTAGAATGGTACCAGCACCAAAAACTATGGTAGTCCAGTATAGTGCATATTCTAATTCTAAGTAGAAAACCTTAGAACACTTCCGAAAAAATTTCCAAGCATACATGAACCACTAATACCATGTGTACCAAGACTTTCCATGTTCCCTTATACAATAATGATGACATTATCATTTTGTAACATCTGCAACTGACATACTACTTTCACTTATATTTGACACCAATGATGGTTCGTAACACTTTGACATCAATGAAAATACTTTGATCAACAAAGTCCACTTAGGTCCTAAATGTGTTTTCTAGAAGTCTTAATTGTCTAGATAAGATCTTAGCATATCTTGTCTAGTTGGTTTTTTTTAATACTTGTGTCCTAGGTCATTTAATAATGTTGAGGTAGTTGTCTCATTATACAAGATTAAGACACATGTCAAGAACTTGTCTAATCCTGTATCACATTCTTTCCTTTATAAGAAAGACATCATATGTACATCCAATTCAATTAATTCAAACCAATACTATTGCAATATTGAGTATTACATATTGGCCATAATATTGCATCCATTATTGCAAATTCATGTTCTTGCTTTTCCTTCTTGTAGAAGGTTGTTTTTGGTTTTTGTGGGTGATCCTCGAGGCTTGAGTCCTTGAGTGACTCTAACACTACACACATGGAACATATATTATGAGATCAATGTGTACAAGAAATGTCAAAATAAAGAAAATATACTATGAAGCTTAAACTACAATAACCAAATAAAATTTATTAAAATTAAAATGTCACTAGGATTGTTGCTTTCTTCCAACTTGACGAACCTACACACAAATAGAGAGGAGAAAATGTTTTGTTGGGTTATTTAGGGGCTTACCTTAGTCAAACTCCCATTTTGGTTTTTCTACCTCCATATAAAACCAAGATTTTGATAATATTGAAAGAAATAATGAAATTGATTACTTTAAAGCAAGATATTATGCCAAAAATAAATAAAATATTTTAAATGCATTGTTCTAACACTAGATTTATCTAAATAGCATAAATAAATTATATACATTAGGAATGAAGCAATATTTAATATATTGTCATCACCTAGAAGTTGTCAAAAAACCCCAAGGGAGATGTAAAATCTTCTACAATTCTACCTTACTAAATCCCACCTTGAAAAGATAACATGCGATATGTCAAAGAGCTTACTGTTCATTCCAAAATTAAAAGCTTTAATAAATTGCAGATTTCAATGTGAGAGTGTGAGAGCATATGAGAGAAAAATAAAAACTCCTTTCTTTTTTTCAAAATAGAAAGTCTGGTAAATTTTTTTCAATGTGATTGTCATGCAGAAGTGTTACCTTTGAAATATTCATGGGAAGGTAATGCTTTAATGGTCACTAGAATCGCAAATTGTCATGGGATGCTATTATGTCATGTAAACGTTTGCACATAGCACTCCCATTCAAAAAAATAGACTCAAAAAACAAGAATTGTTATAAAAAACTTGGATAAATGATATTCCAGTGTTAACACTTTACATTTAGAAAAAAAATATAGCACGAGCTAAAAGAGGGGGACATTGTGTAGTGTGAAATTATAAGGGTATGCAATCTACGATACTAAATTCCCCCCCACCCACTTTAATAGACATGTAAACTATGCTAAATATGTATTCTAAAGTAGAAACAACTTGTAGAAAACATTACTAAAGAATATTGTAGATGAAGCAAAATCTCCAACCACATGGACATGCCCAAAGGAGAAGAACTGCAATACAACTAAGGTATCCCACAAAAGACACAAATGTTATGAAAAAACAATTACAAATAATGTGTTAGCTAGGACAACATATATTTCACAAAGAGAGTACAAAACATGCATTCATGCAAGAAAAAAAACATAAATACAAAACTTAACCAGAAAGAAGAGAGATAACATGAAGAGCATGAGATAAATGATTTAATAGGTATGGCTAGCAAGTCATGTTATGCTAGATTCCATACAATACTTTTGATTGACCATGGTTACTACAAGTTTGTTGTAGGATAACCATGAAAAAGGTAGGTCATATGAATACCCACAATCTAGAAATTGTTTTATGCTAGGTGGTCCATATGTTACCGAACTACTATAAAGATCATGAGTTGATCAGTAATTTGAGATAAAAGTGGGATGAGTATTGTGAGATCCCCCTTAAAATATTGCATGATTCCAAGAATGCGAGTTATTTTAAGAATAAAAAGACAAAATATCCTCAACAAGAAGGAATCAACGAGGGAGTTGTATCATGAAACACGTAACATTATGTTCATGGAATGACATCACACATGATAGGGATGTCACATAAGAAAATACAACACTCAAATAAACACATTGAGGGATCTAAAAACCTTGGGTTAGTATGAATGTATAATAATCATGCATATCACTTGAAAGGTTAAGTGTAAATTCATCATTCCCCAGGTGTAGTGGAACTACAAGTAAAAAATGAAGAAAGCTACATGAAATCAAATACTTTTTTGGGTTAACATGGAAGAGGCCTAAATATCTCAACACTTTGCAACATTCCCAAAAGAAAAAAATTTAGTATACAAAAAATAGAAGAATGGTGATACAAATAGAGGAATCTACAACATTTTATCTCTCATGTATTCATGTACCTACAATGGTATCATGGGTCCTCCAAGTAATATTGACAAACATATGCAAACAAGCATAGATAAACACAAACAAAACACACATATAAAACAACTAAAATCTACATATAAGAGAATTATTTCTTTAAATTCTTTCAAACAAATAATTAGTATCCCTATTGATCATAAGGGGAGGGAGGTTGAGCTTGTAGAGGAATCACTGTTAAAGAAATACTAGGCATTTCACCTACAACTATAGCTAAAAAGGTAGTTGCAAGTACAACATCTTATTGAAAATCATGTTGAGTGAGTGTTTAGAATCTTGTAAAAATTGAGGACAATGTTGGAATGTCTATGAAGGATTCAAATAAATGCTCCTCATGAGGAGAGGCTAGTGAATCACTATCAGAATATGTAATAAGAGGACTTTCACAACTAATCTCTTGAATGGAAGTAGTGATAGGAATAGAGGAATTTTACACTTCCTTCATGAAGAGAACTAATGAAGAGTGGTCTAGAGGTAGTAGCGAGGGCGGGTTTGGTTTTTTCTTTTGATAAGGTGGAGTGGAGTTGGATAATACTCAGTTTTTATTTTTGGTGATAGTCGAGCGGTATTAATATCGACCATGGTGGGATGAATAATTTTGATAAATACTTCATGGCAAGTGTATTGTAATGGCACTAGATTAGAAAGTGTGGCACTAGATATGATATATGTGTTTTGCATATCCAACAACATGGAGAAAGGATGAATGTTAAGAAATTTGTGGGATGATTGAAGGGTCCATCAAAGGAGCCAATAAAACCTGCACCCTTTTAGAGGGATCATCAATATCCCTATGAGAGATAGGTGTCATAGAAGGAGCACTAGGATGTGGAGAAGGAAGAAAAGGAGGCATAATAAGATCCAGAGGTAGGTGCATGGGAGGGGGACACTTGATAGCGATAACCTCCATAGAAACCTGCTTTTGGGCCAACGCATGCCAACGATGCTTACACTTATGCACAAGTTGCTTACGTCAGTGATAAGGCCCAGGAATAGTTGGAGGGGGATCACTCAACTCTAATTTTGAGGTTGTCTTCACTTTTAAAAAAAGAGGAAGGACAATCTTGATATGTGAAGGATGAGAGATGTGGGGTGCACATGGAATATCTTGTCTCATGGATGCCTTTCCTCTTTCTATTGCGAGGATAGTCAAAGGAATAGGAGGAAGCACTAGAGGACATGGCATGAGTGTGTACAAGAATATTTATGTATATTGGGTTATTTTCTTTTTGCTACTAGAGGAGTAGGTTGAGGAAAAACATGAGCTAGAGGAGGAAAGAATATCTAAGGAGAAGATTTTCCCAACATAGTTTTCTTTCCTTGGTTGCTAGTTTGACATGTGGGGGAACACAAGGCACCACCAAAGGTCGAGAAACCTTAGGAGGAATAAAATTTCTACCTAATGGAGCACTCTTATCCTTAGCCATTAGAGGTATAGGCATCAAGATAGATAAATGTTGTTGCAATTAAGTAACTAGAATGGGAGCGATCGTTAAGAAAAAAGAAGAGGAAACTATAGAAGAGGATGTTGAACAACTTGCTTTAAATTTTGAATATGCTTTGAATAAAAAAATCAAGGTTGTAGAGGTCTTAAAGACAATGGCTAGAAATAATCAAGGTAAAAATCATGAATGACACAAGTGGTTTGTATCCAATGTGTTGGATAGTATGCACTATCCATTGTGAGAAAATTTTAAACATTTGTGTACCATGAAGGCAGCCATGAACTCATGAAAGTTAGTTGTAGAATGCCTAACTTCACTCTACACAAGTCAGATCCAAGGATAACAATAAATTTGGTTTCCACAGACTTGGATCCAACTTGAAATGTCAAAGTAGTGGAACCCATGGTAGGAAGAGAAAGACCAACGTGTGTATGAATATTCACTAAATTATTATCATATTTATCTTTGTGAAACCCATTGATAAAGAGTATTTTCTTATGTCATAACATTTACCCTATTGGAAGGATCAACAAGAACACCATTAATAGTCCTCTCATTGAATCGAGTGGGTGTGTAGAGAGGTCCATCCTCTATGTCAATGGACAAGTCATTTAAAGTAAAGGATATTACAAGCATAGTGATATCACACACCTAAGACTATAGGGTGTGAATATCAACCATTTTTATCATGTTATTTATGTTATTTTTAGGAGATTTGGAGGGTAAAGGATCAACTAAAATGAAGTTGGTAGAATGTGATGGAAATGGATTGGTGTAAATTTATAGTTGTTGATCCATCTTTGCAACTAACTTGTTATCACTTTATTTTTTATCATGTATATGGATAGTCCTTGTTTCAATGTGGTCTTGCACTGGATGGAGAAGATGTGTACAATGTTTAGTATCATGACCAATAATAAATGAAATTGGAAAAATAATTTTGAGTCATACAAAGCCAACAAAGTCTATTTAGTTATAAGTGATCTAATTGCAAGAAATATAATTAGATTAAATTTTAAAATATTTTTCATTTTATTGTATAAAGATCCAAACAACTTTGTAAACTATTTGCACTTCAAAGGTGCTACAGGTGAGACCTCAAAAACCTGTGATGCATTGTTTATTGGTTGAAAATTTTATTTCTTTTATAACTTCTAGAAGAAGAAGCATCACCTTGGTTATCAGAGTGAGTTGATGAGGATGAGATCCCATACTAACTTACAATATGTTGATAGTCTCACAAAGTTGTGTAAAGATGATAAAAACAATTATATTTCATTAATAGTATTTTATCCCGCAATGTTGGTTGTAGGTTTACAATGAACACTTATTGTAGATCAAAATCTGAGAGTGCATAGGGGATTTGAAAAAATAATGATTGATACCTAAAAGTAAAATCAATAACTTTCTTAGCATGTCCCTATTTGCAATGGATGAAGTCAATAAATGTGACCTACAACACAATGTTCACATGAAGTGTTGGAGAAACTAATTAATCAATTTTTTTCAAGTGTATCAATTGAGTTATCAAGTAATGAGAAAAACTTATTTAATGTGGTATCTTTTAGAGACCGTGGGAATAGTTTCGCTAACAATGCATCATGACAAAGATAATCACTACATTAAGTAGTGAAAGTAGAAACATGACTTTGAGGATCTCCTTTTTTTCTATAATTTTTAAATCTTGGTGCTTCAAATCCCTATGGGAGGGGTGTAGCAAGAATGTGTAATTCAAACAAACTAGGCTTGCAATATGGTGCAATTAATGGTTGTGAATATTTGTTAGTTAGATTGACAAGTTGTCTTTGTAGCTAACCAACATTTTTGAGAATCTAGTTTAGAACTAGGTCTAGAGTGTGTGTGAACAATGGAAGTTTGTGAAGTGCATGATGTATATGTTGTAGAAACAAGGGATTGAGAAGCACCAAGGTTTTCTCTTATTAAAGTTGAAGAAAAGCCACTAGAAGGCACAACCACTATATCCATATGTGTTGTTGTCACCATATGTACAGTCAATACTAGCATTGACATAGAGAGTTGTGTGTCAATATCTTATATTGTGCATCTTGTAGGTTTTCCAAAACAAAAGTATAGGATGGGACATTGTTGTGTACAATGTGCGCTAGTTCATGGAGAAATTTGACTACTTTTTAATATGAAATTAATATGTTTTGGATTGTGTCCACTGTAGGTGTTACTTGTGTGAGAGTATCATTACCCAAAAGAGTTTGAAAATTAAGAAATTTTTCATCTAATGATTGAATTTGTTGAAATAGAACATGTAGAGCAACTTCGTGATCAAATCCACCATCCAAAGAAGGATGTGTTTGTGATCAACAAAGATATAATTATGAGGGGAATTTGGCATCCTTGTGAATTTTTCTTTTGAGAAATTCAATCTAGTCAAAGTAGGTGTTAATAGGTCTAGTTATGACATGTAATTTTGAATACTTCTTCTTACTATGTCACTAGAATGAAGAGATTGGGTCATAAAGTTTATAAAAGTATTTATGATGCTCAATCTAACTATCATTCAGATAACAAAAGAAGAGACAAACTTCGATAATTATTTTTTAAAAAATTTGTTTTCCTTGTAGTATTGTAGACACTGAAAAATGTCCTAAGCCTACGAACTACATTTTTACACTAATTTGCACCTTTCCTTAGATAACTAAATAATTTTAATTATTCTTTTATAATACTTTCTTCTATTAATTAAATAATTCCTTAATTATTTAAGTAATTCATTTTATCTTTATTCATCTTTTGATTAATTTAAATCAATGTCAATTTATTTAAATTATGTCACTAATTATCTCTTTTCCTCTATAATTAAATAAATTATTATTTATTTAATTATTCATTTTCATTTTTCCCTCCTTTTCCTCTATAATTAAATAATTGTTTTAATTATTTAATTATTCATTGGCCTCTTTCCCTCCATACACTATTAAATAATTATTTAATATTTCCCATCTCACCTTTCTTCTATAATTAAATAATTATTTTTAATTACTTAATTATTCATTTTCCCTTTCCTAAATTTTTTTTTTTTTAGACTGCAGGAATCGGGTAGCACGACCCCCTATAAAATTAAACTTTTTTACACGCCCTTACCACGGGGGTGGGGGAGACTAGAACTTGTGACCAACCTCCTGCTACAGGAAATATTTAGCCAACCAAGCTAGGGCCCCAACCCCCCCTTTCCTAAATTAAATAATTGTTGCAGTTGTTTAATTTATTTAATCTTAGCTAAGCCCTAAATATCAACTAATTTCTTGAGTTTTGTTCCATCCTAACCATCCTTATCTCTTTTCTTCTCAATTAATCTCATCCATCAATCACCATACATCATCTTTCAATCCTCACCCTTCATTTGAATTGGGATTTCTATAAAAGCAAGCTTTCAATTCATTTTGAGGTTAACCACAATCTTTGAAGTTTTGCTATCATACCATGTTATCTTGAGATCTTGCTACTACATCAAGCTTATCATACATCTTTCATACTACAAATTTGAGAACAAACAAAGAAAAATGGAGAAGAGCAATAGAGGTGAATCAACTATGGCATACGAATTGAGGTTTATTGCTTTATTATTTGGATTTCTATTACCATTTGTGCTTTATAGTTATATTGGGGTCTTTATGGTTTGAATTAGGTAGTTTTGTGGTTACTATCATTGATTCATGCATTCCCCCCCCCCCCCCCCCCCCCCGCGGGAACTTTCCCTATCTACATTTGGTGAACCTGACGTGAATTAATCAAATTTTGCAATTTTTTTGAGAAATTTTGAGTTTCAAGTGTGTGATGCAATCGTTCTGTGCAACTTCACATTTGTGCCTAAAAACTTCACAATCATTGTATGGTCCAATGCATGCGAGGTCTGTCACACCACATTTGTCACCCAAAATGACTCATCTAACTATGATCTTGCAAAAATCCAAATCCTTCAATCATTGTTGTTTCTGATCATTTTCTAGGATTTTGGATTTTTTTTGACATTTTAATGGTCTGCTTACATCATTTTCATCATCAAATTTGTTGTTTTTGTCAGATCTTTGTGTTTTTATAGCTACAAATTTCTACACCACAATCGCACCTTCAAACGTTGCAATCATCGCTTCTTGTGCCATAGTCAATCTTCCTAGAACCATAGTCATCACTTCTTGAGTCACATTTGTTGAATCCTATAACACATCCATGAGCCATATTTGATTATCTATGCATCCATCCAACTATTAAGCAAAAAGAGGGTATAAAATTGAGTGTTTCATCTTTCATCTTTTAGCATTCACTAGAGTAGAGCATTTTGGTTACTGATATTTGATTTTCAACTTGTGGCAATCGTTGGGAGAAGACCTTTTGATCTAAACTACTAATTCAATTTCTCGTAGTGTTCCATTGTGTGTCTATTATTTCTAAATTAGGAACATTTGGAATTGGTGTTTAAAAAGAACAAGTGTCTTATGTGTTTTGTGCACTTGCACGAATGTGTTATTACTGAAAGCATGTTTAGATAAAGTATCCTCTCCCCTTGTGCTACAATGATTCCTAGGTGATGATAAATAGTGGTATAATATAGTCTTAAGTATCCTCTCCCCTTGCACTACGTTGATTCCTAGGTGATGAGAAAGAGTAATACCCAAGCTTTCCTTTTTTTCATTTTGAGTAGGGTGGGCTTGCCTATGGAGTTTCACCCTAGGGAATAACCCCTAGCATATATACCTTTGATATGCCATATAAAATTGCAAAAACCGAAAGGTGATCATAATCCATTTGAGCCCTAGGGGGTGGGCCTTCCAATTCTAGGTGATTCCGGACAAGGGTTAGATACTTTGATCTTCCATCGCTACTAGTCCATGTGTTCTTCAGAGTTCTCCTGAATTTGAACAAGTGTTTTTAGAAGCCTAAGACTTTTTTGGTCATCTGCTATTGTAGTGCATTGTGATAGCATCGTCACAATAAGTTACTTACCACATTTGGTGCTTGGTTGATGTGACACAATTCCTTATTTGGGATTCATCTTTTCAAGGCGAGGGGTGTTAAGGAGGTACATGACCTTGGCATACACTAGTTACACACTCCTTATTCTCATATTTAAAATCACCCAAAAGGCAAGGTAAGCCCACTTTAGTAGATAACCCTATTACTACTAGCTAGGTTGTGCTTGCTTATATTGTTTGTGAACCAATTCCTAGAGAGTTTTATGGAAGAATTCAAAGAGTCAAAAAATAGCCAAAGTTGTCTTTTGAGTGTTTGTTGTATTTTATGAGCAAATCTAGAAATTGCACAAAATGGAAAACCATTTAGAAAACATCAATTTGAGACCAAAACCAAAACACCGCAACTATTACATAGAACATCACAATAGTTGAATAGAACACAATTGTCAAAATTAATGTCGCATCTGTCAAAAACCCTAGGAAACCAGAAACTCGCATTTGCCTCTGCACCACAATTGATTGATTTTGCACTACATTTGTCTGGTCCTACACTGCATTTGTGGCATTGTGCACCACATCTGTCAATTTTTTTTTTTGGGGGAAATACCTATGCATCCAAATTTTAGTTTCTTTTCAGACAGTAACTGTACCATCAGATCTGAGACTTGTTTAGTTTAGTCAATCCATTCATTTCATTTTACCATTTACCTTAGCTTTACCTTGCATATCTTAGTTTCCATTTGTCATATTAGTTTATCCATCTATTACCATATTTGAGTCTTTAGATTAGGAGGCTTATCAGACCATTAATCAAACCATAGTCACATATTTGAGTGTCTTGAACTTATCACATCTTATCTATTTTATCCTTAGGTTGGGCTTATAACTCATGTGTCTAGTCTAGGTTCACCTTTTATCCAATCATCGTCATCTTGGTTCTTATCCTCTTGAGGTCTTGTCATTTAGATTTGTTACCTCGGTTTATCATAGTTTGCCTAGCATCCCCTTTTTAAGATTCAAAGTTGCATATCCAACATCTTTAAGCATAGTCATACTCTCATTACCACTTTTGCATTCCAAACATAGTCATACCTTCATTATCACCTTGCATACCAAGCTTAGTCATAGTTGCACTACAATCTTGTGTCTTGATATCCAAAAAATCCAAAAACATAGTATAGTGACATTACCATTTTGCATGTCCATCCTTAGTTGCATTCATTCCAAAAGTATCAAAATCCACAAGTTACAAGTCTTATATGGTCTTCACTAGGTCACAAAGGAAATGAAAAGACATGGATTCCACAAGTGACTCCAA
The DNA here is from genome assembly GCA_007258455.2 of Sequoia sempervirens. Lineage (NCBI taxonomy): Eukaryota > Viridiplantae > Streptophyta > Pinopsida > Cupressales > Cupressaceae > Sequoia > Sequoia sempervirens. The sequence continues at coordinate 6,613,272 of VDFB02000013.1, read as the reverse complement.
CTATAATCCAATTAGAACCATAAACTTTGGGTTATCTTCAAACCAACCCCCAACATCACAACCTCAAATTACAAACCCATTTTCCAATCTTACATTAGAAGAGGTTGAATGAGGTCTAACCCTCAAAGAAATTGAAAGTGCTTCCCAAGATCCTAAGATATTGCACATCATAGAAGAGCTTGTCGAAGTAGATCCTGATAAATACTTTCTAGCACTCAAAATGGGGCCAAACTTCCCTTTGGTTTTGACACGTCCACAATTGTAGAAGGGAAAACACAAACTCAAACTCAAGGTAAAGTCCATTACACATTCCCACAAACCAATACCACTTCACAATAGATGCACACTAGTATGCCTCTTGGGGGAACTAAACATAACACGACAACAATAACACATACCCCCTACTCCAACATTTGGGACCAAAAGAACAAATCCAACATCTCAAGGAACAAGTCCCTCATTTTTCAATCCATTTTCTACAACATCTAACACCATGGGTATGACTTTTTGAAATCCTTTTACCTCCCAAGGTGCCACACCATCAACCAACATCACCTCCATGGGTCAAAACATCACAAATCCAAACCCACCAAACAAGACATGAAAGATTCACACTGTTACACCAAGAACACAACCCCAAATGATCAACACTACACCAAGCACAAACGTGTCTTTTGGGTCAAACCTAAACACCATCTAAAATTATTTGTGCTCATAGGATTAGTTAAAGAATCAACAACATTCATCAAATTCTCTACCTTAACCAGCTTCACCTTACCATCTTTGACCATATCTCTAACAAAATGACATTGTACATCAATGTGCTTAGTCTTGGCATGAAATGTCAAGTTCTTAGCTAGACATATCACACTCTGACTATCACAATAAATTATCATTGCACCTTGGTTTTTTTAGATAGCAGGAATCGATCGGGTATCTGTCCCCCTATAAACTACAGTGCGCCTAGTAAACTTTTTTCATGTGACTAGTGGCACTGGCATGACACACCCTTCGGTACCACGGAGATGGTGGGGAGACTAGACCTCATGACCATCACTGTACCTTGTTTTATTCCAATATATAAACATAGTTTCTTAAGCCAAATGTCTTCTTTACAAGCATGAGTAGCTGACATATACTCAACTTCAGTAGTGGACAAAGCAACTACAACCCATCACTTACTCATCCAACTAATTGCACCACCAAATAAAGTAAACACATAAGCATTAGTGGATCGTTTGCTATCAACATCACCTGCCTAGTCTTATCCACATAACCATGAATATCAAGGGGAATCTCATCTTCAGTCATATTACCATGATAACACAAGGAATACTCTGAGGTACCACATAAATATTTGAAGACTCTTTAACTGCATCTAAACTAGGATTAGACATATATCTAGAAAGAACTCCCACTTCTTGGGCAATGTCTAGTCGATTACAAACCATAGCATACATCAAATTTCTAACTACACTCTGGTAAGGCACTTTGCTCATGTCTTCTATCTTTGATGGGGATGTTGGAAAATCTGAAATAGATAACTTTGTTCCAGCTAGAAAAGGAACACACAATGGTTTACAATCCTGCATGTCAAACTTTTGTAAAATTGAATTGGCATACTTACTTTGGCCAAGTCATAGCTTTTTGTTCACTCTATCTCTTCTAATTTCCATTCGAAGAATGTGTTTAGCTACACCAAGGTCTTTCATTTTAAATTTAGCTACAAGTTGAGATTTCAGTTTTGAAATAATACCTTTCCCTTTACCAACAAATAACATATCATCAACATATAATGCAATAAACAGGAAACAATCACCATCAACTTTATAATAAACACAATGATCTGATTTAGAAAACTCAAATCCCAAACTCAACACATATGTATCAAATTTTTGGTACCACATCCTACGACTCTATTTTAGGCCATACAAAGATTTATTCAATTTTTAAACCAATTTATTTTAACCTTTCACCATGTAGTGCTATGGATCTATCATATAAATATCCTACTTCAAGTCACCATGAAGGAAAGCAGTTTTCACATCCATTTGCTCAACCTCTAAATCATAAGTAGCAACAATAGAAAGCAAAAAAATAATGGTTGTTATTTTTGCAATAGGAGAAAATATCTCACCATAATCAACACCCTCAACTTGAGAGTAACCTTTTGCAACCAATATTGCTTTGTACTTCTCAATACCTCCATTTGAACCAATCTTTTTCTTGAACACCCATTTGCAACCAATAGGTTTTCTTCCTCCAGGAAATGGTATAAGATCCCATGTATCATTCTTTTTCAAAGTTTTCATTTCTTCATCCTTAGCAATCTTCTAGGACTTTGCATCATTCATACCTAATTCCTCTTCTACCAATTTGGGTTCATCCATGTTAGTATTCAAAGAAAAAATACATCTCCAATCATCATGTGAATACCTTTCAGGTGGTTGTTTATGCCTTGTAGACCTATGAACAAGCTGAGTTGGAGGTTCTTCCTCCTCTTCTAAAGATTCAAAGCTAGATGATCTCTCCTCAACATCTTGTCTATCCATGGACCTCAATTCAACTTTCTCAGGTGTAGAAGGAAATTGAATCACATCTTCCTATTTACTTTGTTTTGGCATGAATGTAACATAAGAAGGCTTAGTTTCTTTAAAAATAACACTTCTACTATATTACCTTTTGTGCAATAGGATCCTAAAGCTTGTATCCTTTCATGCCATAATTGTATCCAATGAATATACATTTCACAACCTTGTTCTCCAACTTTGTATGCTTCTCTTTTGACACGTGTTCACATGCCTCGCAACCAAAAACTCTAAGATGTCTTAATGAAGGCTTATGGTCTGACCATGCCTCTATAGGCGTCTTATCAACAAGAACTGATGTAGGAGACTTGTTAATTAGGTAACAAGTTGTGGCAATAGCTTCAACCCAAAATCTTTATTCTAGACTAGCACCACTCAACATAATCCTAGCCTTCTCCATCAGTGTCCTATTCATTCTTTCTACAACTCCATTATGTTATGGAGAACACAGAGTTGTCTTTTATCTATGAATACCACAATCTTTATAAAATCTATCAAAATCATTATAAAAAAAATCACCACCATTACCAGTCCTCAAACATTTTATTTTCCTTCTAGTAAGAAACTCAACCATTACTTTAAATTCTTTAAAATGACTGAAAACTTTAGATTTACTCTTTAGAAAATAGCCCATGTCCTTCTACAATAATCATCAATAAATGAAACATAATATGTGGATTTTACAATAGAAGGAACATTTACATGACCAAACACATCAGAATGAATAAGATCCAATACACCACAAGATTAATGAAAAACTTGAGTAAAACTGAACATGGTTTTGTTTCCCATGAACGCAATTCTCACAAAAATCAAATTCAAGATTACAATTAGACAACCCTTCAACAAGGTTTTTATTTTTCAAGGTCCTTACACCCTTTTTTCCAATGTGGCCAAGTCTCTGGTGCCATAACATAGTTTTCTCTACAAGTAACTTTGATTTAGAAGAAAGAGCACCCTTGGGTACCCAAAAGCCATGACCATCTACTAAAGATGAAACCCTCACCTCTTCCAGTGAATTGATTTTCACGTAAGTACTATTGTACTCAACAGTGCATGCATCAAGCTTATACAATGTGTCATATCTAACACCTCTAGCAATCACCATAACACCTCTAACCATCTTGCATCCTGCATCAAAAAATACTACTTGCACACTCACATCTATTAGTTTTCTCACATATAACAAAATTTGTGCTAATATAAGGATATGCGACACACCATTAATCCTTTTTATTCTACCATCAAGAAACTTGATTCTAACTTTATCATGACCAACAATATTTAAATAAGAATCATCACCCAAGTACACCTTACCTCCAAAATTTTCATATTTAGAAAACCAATCTCTATTAAAGGTAGTATGGAAATATGCACTTGAGTCAATTAACCATGCATCATCATCTACATGAGTTACCAAAGCTGCAATGAATGCATCGCCATATTCCTTCTCAGACTAAGAATCAAAATCAAATCTCTTCTTTTTCTTCTTCTTTTCTTATTTGTAGTCCTTATGAATATGTCCATGCTTACCATAGCTCTAACAAATAACTTTAGACTTTTTGAGAGATTTGGATCTCCCCTTGGACTTGGATTTATCACACTTCTCATTCTTCTTGCCTTTTTCCTTAGGTCTTCCATGATTATTTAGGGCCTCCTTGGCATGATGGATACCTTTCTTCTCATCTCCTCAAAAAGCATAGAACCCACCACATCTTAAGTCTTCAATATAACAAAAGTACTCCCAATAGCCATAATAAGAGAATCCCTCAAATCAGGGAAAGAACAAAGCAAGATTTGACATTTCTCCACCTCATCTATTTTGACACCAACTGATTCCAATTGAGCCACCAACATATTGAATGCTTCTAGGTGGTCTGTAATTCATCCACCCTCTTCCATTCTCAAGGAATATAATTTCTTCCTCAAGAAAATCTTGTTCACTAAAGATTTGGCTTGATACATCTCACCAAGCTTCTTCCATAGTTTATGTGCAGAGGTCTCTTCATGTATATTGATTAAAACAAAGTTTGTTAAACATTATCTGACTAGACCCTTGGCTTTACAATCCATAACATCATATTGAGTAGCCAAAGTAGGATCTATAGGCCTTGAAACATTCTCATCAACATCATCCCATAGATATTGATCTATCAATAGATCCTCCATCTTCAACTTCCACACTTCAAAATTATTTCCAAAAAATTTATCCACCTCTATTCTCCTTGATGAACTTGTCATTTGAATTTTTTTGCAATAAGATCACAAAGTATCTTTTGTACAAGATCCCACTCAAATCAAGATTAGTTCAAAAATCCTAATAACCTACAATTAAGACCAAAGGAAACTCTGATACCACTTGTAAAGAAGCTAAGGTAGCAAAAAAACTTCTTACACTAATCTCGAGATGAGGACAATGCAAAACTTTATAGATCTTTATAACAATTACAAAAACTTACACAAAAATAAACATAAATATCATGCATACCACAACATAGTGATTTACATGGAGAAAACCCTTTCAGGAGAAACACCCCACACTCAAAAATCCACCCAATATATTATTCAAAAATCATAAAGATTACAATATACTTGTAGAGCAAGCTTCTCACAAGAGTATCATCAACCAAAGATCTAGAGGCAACACGACCATTATCAGACTCTCAGAATACGTCATAATACACAGTTGTAATACAAAACCATCATAAAATAGGGTTGCCTTCTAGGGAAAGTCAAGCCAACAAAATATCTACTATCAGATCTGATACCTAATGATGAATGGTCTAGATTTACAATAATAAAATATACATAAAAGTTGGCTTTCAGAGGCATTGCCCTTGAGCCCGCACTAGGGCACACGGCCCCCAAACCCCCCATCGAGGGGATGATCGCCTTGGACCCCTTGTGAGGGGTCTGCACACCCCCCCCCACGCTTACCTATCAACAATAAACCTTATGTAATTGAAAGGTTGAGACACATTTTCCCAACAATTCATGTATTCAAATGGGTTAGGATCAACAAACAAAGAAGAAGGCATTATCAAATTAGTAGAATGGGAAGGAAAAGGACTTGTGTATATTTGCAACTGGCTGTTAGACTTGGCTACAGATTTATTAGAATTTTGTTTCTTACTATCAAGTCAAATGGTATCGTTATCAATGTGGTCTTGGATAACATGCCTAATATGCACACATCATTCGGTATATCATGACCAAACACTCAATAGTATTAACAAAAAATTTGCACCTCATACCAGTTAGGATAGGGCTCAGACAACGGTCTTATCTTTGGAAGGGAAATTACAACATCTTTTAACAATTTCTGAAGAACATTTGTGTAAGACTCAAATAACTTTGTAAAGATCCTCTTACTTCCTATAGAGTTCTTGTCAGTAGAAACATATACCATGTTTTCTATGGCTTTATTTATTTTTATTCTCCAGAGACAGACGTGACTAATCGATTATCTAGATGGGAGGACGAGGAGGGACCCTTGTACTGACCAACCATTTGCTAATATTCACGCAGTGTAGCACACAAATGAGCAAAGGAAGGGTATTTTATCGGGAGGAATTTCTCTCACAATGCCGACAGTAGGTTTTCGATGAGCACAATTCGTACATCAAAATCTACTAAGGTGCAAGAGATTTGGGAGAATAAAGATTGATAATGACCAATGTTATTAGTTACTTTTTCATGGGTTCCCTGCTTGCACCAGATGAGATCAATAAAGGTGATCTTTGGTCTAATGTTTTCCTAGAATTGTTGCAAGAACTAATTTATCAATTAATCGAAAGAGAAAAATGAATGATCAAGAAGTGAGCAATAACATTCCAACATAGTGTCCTTGAGGGACCATGGGAATAACTTTGGTAGAAAAGCATCCTAATAAATAAACCAGTACACATAGTAGTGAAAGACGAGATATGTATTTGTGGGTCTCCCCTGTTATTGTACTTATCAATTTTAGGAATTTCTAGCCCTTGGGGTATAGGGGCATTATAAATAGTGATCACTAGACGACTACAATGATAATATGGTTGTAGGGTGGATTGAGAGGTTGACGGAGCTTGACTAGTTGAGGGGCCAGAGGTGGTGGTCTAGGTTTCGAATGCGGAGGTTTTGAATCCCAAAGGGACATGGTTCACTCTAATCGTGGGAACCTTAGGGGCTATGATGTTGATATTATCAGAATTGGAAATAGAGGGAACAAAAGGATCAGTCTCCACCATATGCATAGACACTCCTAGTATCATAACATGCAATTGGTGCCTAGTGATTTTTGATTTAACATCTTGAGGGTTACCCAAGATAGAAGTGTACAAAGGGACATTGGATTCCTCTATATTAGTAATACCTCAAGTAACTCCAAACCTCTGCAATCTAAAATAAGTAGAATTCTCAAACCGCTAAGAAGAGGAGAAACTTGAGAGTATGAGTTTTCTTTTATTAAAAAGTCTTCAAACTCTCCAAGTCTTACTTCTAAAGAGTGAATTTGCTTAGCAGGAACCCTGAGAGAAAATTTCTCAACTATGGTAGAGGAAGAGTCAAAAGGAGCGCTTGGTGGAGTATGCACTAGAGGGTTAGACTCAAAAGGAGGTTGAAAACTAGATGAAAATCTTGTACTAAACTCCTCAAAAATCAAGACCCTGGCGGAGAGGACTGAACTATCTTCTAGAACCCATATCTAATTGTCGATAACTCCTCCTAACTACATGCTCGAAGGTAGTGGATCAAGTCGTGAAACTCATAAAAGGGTGTCTCAACACTCTATCCAATACATGTCTTGTCACAAAATAAGAAAAAAATTCAACAAAAAGATAAAGGTAAGAATATGTTCACGTCAGGTTCACCAAAATGTAGAGGATATTTGCTACTCCTGAGTCTCTAAGACAAGAAGAGTCTACAGGGAGAAAATGATCTTCAACTACCTCAAAGGAAAAGCTCATGTGGCAAAGGTAGAAGGACAAGATTTTTCATTGTATTTTATATTTTATGATGTTTTAGGAAATGAGGATTTTAGAGACCGAAAGAGAAGACTTCAGAGATCTCAAGAGTAAGTTGATTGGATCTTGGCCAAGGAATATTGGAGATATGCGCCTCAATCTTGCTGACCTGAACCTCCTGTAAGAGTAAATCGGTGAGACACCTGAGATATCCTACCGATGAGTTGTTTAGTCCTGAAGGCTTGATGTGTTCAGATCGGTGTGACATGTGATCGGTCTTGCTGAAGAGAACTATCATAGTGACTTGAACTATCAGCATGAGTTCTCTATTTCATATCGACAGTAGTTATTTGGTCGATGAGGTTCGTTGGTGAGACTCTTGTCGATCTGAGGAATGTATGCAAAGTAGCTTGGATGAGTTTTCGGTATGACTCTGGCCGATGATCAGATCAGGGTGACATTGGTCGTCGGGATGACTTGTGAATGTCACTCTAGTGCTTATGGTCTGGCCAAAGAATTCTGTCGAGAAGACTCCTACCGAAGTGAACTACGTTGGGATGACATTGATCTTCGAGTAGACCTTCAAATGTTGAACCAACTGTGTTAGTCTGGCTGATGGGTCTGATCGGTGTATGTCTTGCCGAGAAACAAATGGTCAAGCTGACACAATACTTCAAAATGCATCTTACCGACAGTAGATCTCTGGACGATGTGATCTATTCGGTGTGAATCTAGCCGATGGGTGTGTTCGGTGTGATTCCTATCAATGAAAGGTTCTGAATTGCAGTGAGTTATTTTTCATCAGGGTGACTTAAGATCTCAGTGTGACTTTGTTTGATAGTGTTGTTCTTGCCGATGGTCTGTTCCAGTTGGTCGTCGGTGTGACTTGGGACTTCGGTGAAACCTTCTCTGATGCTTGTTCTCTTGCCAATAAGGTTGTTCCAGTAATAGTTGGCGCTCCCGTTGATTGTCGAGATGAGTATGGCCGATGGTCTGTATTGGGGTGACTCAGGCTGACAAGATGGTTCGAGAGGTGGTTGAACTTAATGACATTAGTGCGTTCAATGTGACATTATGAACTCCTGCCGATGGATGTTGTCTTGCCGATAGGCTTAGTCGAGATGTTAGGATGATAAAGACATCGGGGAGACTTTGGAGATTGACGTGTCTGTGACCGATAGGAAAAGTCAGGCTGATGGAAGTGAAGATGGACTTGGTTGAACGAACGATGAATTTGTTGGTCTGCCAATGTGTCGATTGTTCGTCGAAGGAACACGATGAGTTGGAGGAGGTTGTTCGTTGTCCAAGACAGGTTGACCATTGATCTAATTGAAGAAGACAAACTGAATGGTTATGAGTTAGGATAAAGTTGTTATACAAGATCATTCAGGGATTGGTTGAAGAGGTAGAATACTATTTTGAAGGAGGTGACTCCTCTCTCTTTGTGGTTTGATTGTGAAACCTCTCTCTCTATGTGAATCTGCTCTGTATATTGTGTGAGAATATTGTAATAGTGTGAAGTTTGTAATGGATTGAGAGGTTGATCAAAGAAATGTAAATAAAAAAAGGGAGAGGGAATTAGAACAGGGTTGTTGCTAGTTTATCTCCAGAATGAAACAAAATGTAACCTCTGTGAAAAGGCTATGAGCCTGAGATTGTATTGTAACTCTGTTTGTTGTTGAATAATACAATGGCTCGGATCTTTTGGAGTGTGAGGTTTTTTACTCGAAAGGGTTTTCCCCACATAAATCTATGTGTTCTAATATTATGTACCATATTTCATGTTTAATGATTTTGTTTGTTGAATCTGTTTATGCAAGTTGTTGAAACTAAGTTTACATGTGCTTCTCTCTAAAGGATTAATGTGGGAAATGAACTGTGTCTGATTATGCTTTGTGACATAGTTGTATGTGTTTTTGAGGCAATCTAATTGAAATTAAAGTTAATGAAGACGCTACAGATCTTGGATGCTTATCTGAGATGATTGAGATTTCCCAACAAGTGGTATCAAAGCCTTCTTTTGGTTGCTAGTTCTAGGTATTTCTCCTATGAAGATTTCTTAGTTTGTCAGGCTTGAGGAAATCTGGAGGAATTGGCTGATGTATTGATCCTTTGGTGAGTGGAAGTCTTATAGTATTCAGAGAAAACACGTAGTTTGAAGGATGGTGAAGATGGAGTTGGTTATCTTGGCAGTAGTATAACCTTAATGTATGAGGCGGATTTCTTGCTTCTTGGTTGAGTTGCAGCAAAGCTTTCATATTGGGTGTTTGCGTGAGAGGGTCTGTGGTGATATGGAGAAGTTTGGGTTGTGTCTCAGTCATGGAAGAGAGTGTTTATGTTGGGTGGTATTTCTTGGTGTTGGAAGGCATTTTATTCTGTTAACCTTGAATGTGTGAAGGCTATGGAGTTAATCATTAGATGATTTGAAAGCTTCTGGAATAGCCTATCTCTTTCTCGGATGCATGTGCATATTGATGGTTTTGGAATTGGATTGAAGGGGGCCTAGAGTTCTTGAACTATTGTTTCCTTTTTTAAGGATGTATTGTACTTGCATGTTTTATGTGGTTTTGCAAGTTTTACACGTCAAGTAAAACTTGTGATTATGTGGAGTTGTTGTTAAACTATTTTCTAGACCCTGGCTTTTGGGGCATTGCTAGATGAGATGGTTGCAGTTCTACATGTGTGCTTCGGCATGGTATGAGGAGGTGAGATGCTTTCTCTGTATGAGAGTTTTGGTATGTGATTAGTCACTCAGCATTCTTGTGGTGTTGCTTGTGGGTTCCTTGACTATGGTGCTAGTTGTGGACATGTTTGGCAAATTGGATTTGGCATGATCTGGTGTTTGAGTCAGAGTGTCTACATGGTTGTTCTCTTGTGAGATCTCATATTGTGTAAGACATTGATGTGTTAGTGATTCTTCATGTTTCATTAATTGGATCTACGAGTTGTGCAAAGTTATGGGCTGGATTTACCCATATGTTTGTTGTGGGACAACTCGGAAGTGGACTGTCTATATCCACGAGGTCGATGCAGTGTTTATGCAGACTTGTAAGTTGGCCTTGTTTGTGGTCACTTGTGCATTGGTGTGATTGCTTTGAGATGAGAGGATGGATGGTGTTGAGTACTTGAATAGTCGGCTATGGGGACTTGTAGCATGTTGTATCATGATGTCATGGATAGCTTGGATACATTGCTTTGTGTAAGCTTTTGACAGTGATGGTAATCTCTGCTTGTTTTGGAGATCTTGGTGTTGCTTAACATTGTTGTCAGATGGACATGTTGTCGATTGTTACCTAGAGGTTTTTCAGATTAGCAGATGATTGGTCATGATGCTTGGAAAGCTTGGATGTCACGTTTTAGTGGGAGCTTTAGCAGTGACTGTGGATTCATCACTTGGTGATGGATAGTCTTCTTTAGTGTTGCAGATGTTACTAGGAGGAGCTCTTTGATCCTGTTGATGTAGAAGGGTTCTTTCACATTTGTTGGACACTATTTGAGGATGTGCAACATCTTGGAACCACAGAGGATGTTTGGAGTCTTTGGCTGAGGTGTTGCTGGTGCTTGACACGTAACATTGGTTTTGAGTTTTTTTCTTTATGTCATGGTATACTCTTGTTTATGCACTGGATTTTTGACATTGTGCATTGCACTTGAGACCATGGTATGTTCGCTTGGAGCAGGGTATCTCCTAAGGGGGATGGGAAGATCATGGTGTCATGATAAGTTCTTGTTTCAGATGTTTGGAGCTTTGACAGTGGTCTAGAGTTTCTTTGTGTTTTGAGTATATTGGTCATATGCTTGAGAACTTCATGTTAGTGCAGTAATGCAGTTTGGAGTTTAGCATGGGATGATCGTTTGCAGGTGCTCATGGATACATGGAGAATAAGGTGAGGCTGTAATTCTCCTGAGATGAGAAAGGTGTTGATTTCAACAGAAAGTTTGAGTAGCCTACTCTTTGGTTGAACTTGAGTTCAACAGAGACCAATGAGGAGATTGTTCTTGGATGAGTCGTGGTGGCTTGTATATTTTGGAGGATTATTTTTCTTTTCCACCTTTGGTCTGCTCAACAATGAAGTATAATTTGAGAGGTATTTTTCCCATTGTATCTTTCAGATGTTTTTTATACTTTCTTTCATGATATGGATCTTGAATTGTTGTTTAAATGGTTCTGGAGGATTCATAGTGGAAGATGTACAACATGGTTTATCTCCCTGAGCTTTTGTGTTATATCATTTACTAATGAAGAACTGGTAGGAGATGCTTTATGGGCTGATTTCCTGATATGGGAAATGAAATAGTTTGGTCTTCTTTGAGAGGCTTACATCCATGATTGTTTACATGTTACATTTGTTATACTTGATCTTGGTGAATGAACAGTTGGATGTTGTTATGGCGTCTCTTTGGGATGGGAAGGAAATCATACTTGATACAACTGGTTGTTAGAAGTGTATGTAGGAGGATGTTCGACAGGTTATTAATTTGCAAGTTTTGCATATCATTGTGGATGTTCCTTGGTACTACATGGTTACATTTTCTATGTGTTGTGATTGGTAGACTTTTTATGCCTTTGATCTTTCAGATTTGGCATTACCGATGCAGTGGGAGTACTTGGATGTATTTGGTCTTCTTCAACTGGTTTGTGCATGGTGCTTGTATCTGTGGTTGATGGGTTGGTTGTGTTGCTGGCATGAGTTTACTAATGAGGATACCTTGAAGGTATGTGAGATTGGATGGATAACATGAGTTGTGGGTGCTATTTTTAGTCACGTGGGTTGATCAGTTGGATGGGTGTAGTCAGTTTTTTGGTTGTTGTTCTAGTTGATGTTCTATCTTGTTTCTGGAGAATGTCTTCTTGCAATTGTGTTCTGGTTTGGCCTTGGAAGTTGATGTTGTTTGTTCTTTTGTATGGTTTGTAGTTGGTGCTTTGGAGTGATTAGTAATATCTTCGTCAAGTGGGAGATTGTTGGAGATATGTGCCTCAATCTTGCTGACCTGAACCTCTTGTAAGATTAAATCGGTGAGACACCTGAGATATCCTACCAACGAGTTGTTTAGTCCTGAAGGCTTGATGTGTTTAGATCGGTGTGACATGTGATTGGTCTTGCTGAAGAGAACTATCGGAGTGACTTGAACTGTCGGCATGAGTTCTATGTTTCATATCGATAGTAGTTATCTGGCCGATGAGGTTTGCCGGTGAGACTCTTGCCGATCTGAGGCATGTATGCAAAGTAGCCTAGATGAGTTTTCAGTATGACTCTGGCTGATGATTGGATCGGGGTGACATTGGTCATCAGGATGACTTGTGAATGTCACTCCGGTGCTTGTGGTCTGGCCAAAGAATTATGTCGAGAAGACTCCTGCCAAAGTGAACTACGTTGGGATGACATTGGTCTTCAGGTAGACCTGCGAATGTTGAACTGACTATGTTAGTCTGGCCGATGGGTCTGATCGGTGTATGTCTTGCCGAGAAATAGATGGTTGGGCTAACACGATACTTCAGAATGCATCTTACTGACAGTAGATCTTTGGCTGATGTGATCTATTCGGTGTGAGTCTAGCTGATGGGTGTGTTCGGTGTGACTCCTGTCGATGAAAGGTTCTGAACTGCAGTGAGTTATTTTTCATTGGGGTGACTTAAGATCTCGGTGTGACTTTGTCTGATAGTGTTGTTCTTACCGATGGCTTGTTCCAGTTGTTTGTCGGTGTGACTTAGGACTTTGGTAAAACCTTCTCTGATGCTTGTTCGCTTGCCAATAAGGTTGTTTCAGTAATAGTTGGTGCTCTCATTGATTGTCAGGATGAGTATGGCCGATGGTTTGTATCGGGGTGACTTAGGCCGACAAGATGGTTTGAGAGGTGGTTGAACTTAATGACATCAGTGTATTTGATGTGACATTATGAAATCATGTCGATGGACGTTGTCTTGCCAATAGGCCTAGTTGAGATGTTAGGATGATAAAGACATCAGGGAGACTTTGGAGATCATCGTGTCTGTGACCGATAGGAAAAGTCAGGCCGATGGAAGTGAAGATGGACTTGGTTGAATGAACGATGACTTTGTTGGCTTGCCGATGTGTCTATTGTTTGTTAGAGGAACACGATGAGTTGGAGGAGGCTATTCGTTGTCCAAGATACGTTGACAGTTGATCTAATTGAAGAAGATGAATTGAATGGTTTTGAGTTAGGATAAAGCTGTTATACAGGATCGTTTGGGGGTTGGTTGAAGAGGTAGAATACTGTTCTGAAGGAGGTGACTCCTCTCTCTCTGTGGTTTGATTGTGAAACCTCTCTCTCTATGTGAATCTGCTCTGTATATTGTGTGAGAATATTGTAACCGTGCAAAGTTTGTAATGGATTGAGAGGTTGATCAGAGAAATGTAAATAAAAAAAGGGAGAGGGAAGTAGAATAGGGTTGTTGCCAGTTTATCTCCAGAATGAAACAAAATGTAACCTCTGTGAAAAGGCTATGAGCCTGAGATTGTATTGTAACTCTGTTTGTTGTTGAATAATACAATGGCTCAGATCTTTTGGAGTGTGGGGTTTTTTACCCAAAAGGGTTTTCCCGCATAAATTTGTGTGTTCTAATCTTTTGTACCATCTTTCATGTTCAATGGTTCTATTTGTTGAATCTGTTTATGCAAGTTGTTGAAATTGAGTTTACATGTGCTTCTCTTAGAAGGATTAATGTGGAAATGAATTATGTTTGATTTCGCTTTGTGACATAGTTGTACATGTTTTTGAGGCAATTTAATTGAAATTAAAGTTAACGAAGACGCTACAGATCTTGGATGCTTATCTAAGATGATTGAGATTTCCCAACAAGGAAAATAGTGTGGTGCACAGACATCCCCATGGCACACTATGGTCTAGTACAATTCAAGAACAAAAATTGCTGACAGAAACGCAACGAGTCTACTAGCTACTTGGAAACTAAAATTTGGAAGTTTTACTAAACTAACTGAATGACGAAAATAACAAAAATAACGTAAAGAAAACTAACATACTTAGATTTAAATGAAATGAAATGGGATGACAAAGTGGAAAGAAGAGAATGAACTCATAGGAGGTCCAACGCTACGAAGCCTATCACAAAACTCCAAATCAAAAAATTGCACACATGAAAATGGGGAACAATGTTGGGGCTATTTCAGGGCTTGCCTTGGTCAAACCCTTATTTTGGTGTTTCCATCTCCATGAACAACTAGATCGAAAGATAGAAAAGAGAGTATAAAATAGACAAGTAGATTGACAAGATAAAGAAGATGCACACGTTAGAATATCAATATGCTACTAAAACAAAGAAGATAATGTAAGGAAGAGAGTGTAGTTACCCTCCCTATAGCAAGTTTGTGATTCCAAAGGATAGTATGCAACACTCTAGACAAGATGAGAGAGCCAATACATTGATGTAGAAGCCAAAAGCAATAGAAATTGCAAGAGAAATGGTAAAGAGAATTAGAATGAGAAAGTGAGAACAAGAATGATAGAATGCAAGAATGAGTTGAAAGAATAAGAGAATAACATGTTTGAATGAAGAAAGTGTTAAACAGGTGTAGGACAACTGAGAGGGGGGGTGAATCAGTTGTCACAAAATTCAAACTTAAAACTTCAACACTTATTAATTCTACAACCACACTATTCTATTATTAAGAGCATGAAACACAAATAACATAAAGTAATTCAACACAATGAACACCATATTTTTACGTGGAAAACCCAATAAGGGAAAAACCATGGTGAGGGTTAACTCACAATACAAAATATTATAAAACTGAATACAAAGGCTCACTGTCAAGGGCTCACTGCCTAGAAGAGGACTCATTGTCCAAGTATAAAGGCTCACTGCCTACAGAAAGGACTCATTGTCCAACAGGGAGGCTCATTGCCTACAAAAAGATTGACAAAACAAAATTGGGCTTTACAGCCAAAATGAACTGAGAATAGTGCACCTAACAAGTGTTGATGCAGTTATGGTGATGCTCAATAGACGGATTCAACACACTTCATCCTTTTCACTCACTTTCAACTTTTCATTCACAACTGCTTCATTGATTTCACAACTATTATTCCTCTATCTCTATCACACACACAAAACTGTCCAACATGTTCATTTATATACCTGATCATTTCTGCAAGCATCAATTAGGTCGGCCTAATTAGATGCATTTCATATTTACCAAAAATAATAACTGTCAGCCCCAATCATTCACAAAATATTTCCAAGAAAGTAACTCAAACCTCCAACACACTACATTATGTTGGCATAGACTTGAAATTGGTCGCACATATATCCGCGTAGAAAAATTAATTGACCGTATCATAATTACCCCAAGAAGTCGGCCATGAATATACTTCAATGCAAAAAGCAATAAACATTTTGTTGGTTGCCACAACGTTGTACGAGCAACAAAGCACGTAATATTTTAAACATGCATGCCTTCAACAACCATAAGCAATTTCACAAAACCGCAAGCAATAATTACTAATTGCAGAGGAATGTGGACTAGAATACCAAAGAGTGTAGCTCGAATACCAGTTCTAATAGCAGACCAAAAATACCAAATTAGGCACAACATGGTGACATCAATGACAACACAAAACTGTAGAGATATTCAATCTTCTTCATTTTTCCAACAATCTCCCCCTTTGTCATTGATGGAAACATGTAAAAAAAAAACTTCTCCTTCAAAATCTCCCAACATTTCAAATCTCTTCCCATACTCTAAATTTTCTCTAACTCTCTCCCCCTTCGACATCAATGGCAAAGGGCAGCCAAAAAAGATGTAAACAAGGTTTAAACATGGTGACATCAAGGATCAAAAGGATTTCAATTCATCAAAAACTTCCAACCATCCAAAAGTTTCAAACATCAATTCAATTAAATTCTTTTTCTCCATTTTTTTCTTCTCCACAACAAAAGAAACAGAAGTTGAACACTCTAGATTCAAGTAAAAATGACACTCTTCACCTAAAACACTTTCTTGTATCTTTCCTCAACAAGATGATCAAACCGAACCTCAACAATCTCCTTAAGGAGCTAAAAGGTTTTCACTACATCATCTCTCTGTCTTTGTACAACAACCAGTTCAACTTGTAATTCATCAACTCTCAATCTTTGCTTCCCTTCTTTGTCTTCAAAGATGTCAAAATTCTTTCCAATGTTGTTCACTTTAGATTCAATTGCTTCAATTCTGCTTTTGAAGTTATCTACTGTAGCAAGCCACCAGAGACAATACTTGTAAATGTTTGATATTTCTTTGTTTCCATGACCAGTTCAGATAATCTCCCCTTAGTGTTAATACACCTCTTTTCAACCAAATCTTCAAACTTACGTCCTTTCAGACCTTCAAGCAACATTCTTTCTTCAACAATCTCAACTAGATTTTTCGGCAAGGAATAAAAAATAGTTGATACTCCAATACCTTTCCGAAGTAGATATTCTACCAAAGCATCATCAATCTTCAGTTTGTCAATATGAGAGGCTACACTCCATAATTCACCAACCTTCTTCATCTTCCCCTTAACTATCATAGAATGGATGCCATCAGGGGATACTTTCTCCTTTTCTTTTGAAATGTCAATGATATCTTCAATTATAACTTTTCTCTTCTTCGATTCTGGAGGGGAATCACTAATTACAACCTCCAATTCCTTTTTACTAGAGGAAGAGCCCACTTCAAACTGACTCGATGCAAATATACCAGAGCAAAGATTTGTTTTCAAGGATGTGAAATAATATTTTCACATACTTGCATTATTTCCCAATGCTCTTAGGTACATGTAGACCTGTTTTCCAATAGGAATCCCAAATTCCCATACCACATTATCTTTTCCCGGTAGGGAACATAAAAAGTAAAACACCAAGCACACCAGCAAAGATCTGAAATGAAAGGTATAACCCTCAATCACTGACATTCAAACATTTTTAGAAATATTCTCAAACAACAAGCTACACAGATCAAATTTCATGTTCTCCTTAACCATCATATGTGCAATATAAACAACAATAACCGATGTGGAACCTTCATGATTTATAAAATAGATCTTGTAAGAAATGTTGTACGCAACATACCTTATAGCCAAATCCTCAAGATTGTTTATCAATAGGGCTCATGGGTCCTTACTAATGCCAGTCAATTCCTCCACATCTTTATACTTCACAGTTTTCTTTCTAGGAAGATGCCCAATACTGCATAAGCCACTAATCACCTTAATCGCTTCCTTCGTAACTAAGTAAGGTTTATCCAATACAATACTTCCATTCTTGAAACGATTCAACAAGAACAAAATAAACTCT
This sequence comes from Sequoia sempervirens, assembly GCA_007258455.2. Taxonomy (NCBI): domain Eukaryota; kingdom Viridiplantae; phylum Streptophyta; class Pinopsida; order Cupressales; family Cupressaceae; genus Sequoia; species Sequoia sempervirens. The sequence continues at coordinate 6,595,441 of VDFB02000013.1, read as the reverse complement.
TTATTGACAACCCACGAAAATTCACTCCACAAATCCATACCTAGGGTTTTTATGTTTTGTAATTCAGTTTCGTTCAGCCCTAGTTCCATTTCTTTCATCTTTCTATGATCAAATTCTTCTAGCCCAACTCCTTTTAGCTTCAAAGGGATGACGCTACTCGATTCTCTATCCATTTCTATGCTTTCTTTAATTCGTTATTCGGGAATTCTTTGTTTTTCTTCTTCTTCCCTTTTTGCAAACAGAGAAACAAATTCTTGATTACCTAAGTTAATCTCTTCGAATTCCCTTTAGAATTGCTTCAATCTCACTTGAAGATCGCTTCAGAGCACCTTCCAAGTTCTTCAAATGCTTAATTAATCGAGAAGACTCACAAACTTTACTTATACACCATCAAATTTACCCTAAACGCATTAAATGCGACAAACATCAAAAAGCTGCTACAACATTCTTCTCAACACAAAAAATCCTAATTCAGTCCACAAATCATCATGACAACATGTTTTCTTCTGATTCTTTTTCCAAAACCTTTGATTCTTCATTCTTCGCATCTCACCCTCGTGCCAGCCTTTGACACATCATTCATCCAGGGGCTTTTCATAATTTTCTAATAATGCTCCCCCTAAGACCATGCTAGTTCTAATTCCCAAAGGATTCATCTGTACCAGATGAGGGAACAGATGCATCAATAGCTTCAGGTTTTTCTTCCTCTTTCTTCTTCCAAATCTTATTCATCTCTTGCTTCATTTCTTCTTTGTCAGCCTTCTTTACTGGATCATTCTTTTCTACCAGAGCGAACTTCTTTCCTTTCTTTCTTCTGCAAACCTTTGAAACATGTCCTGGTTTATTACAATTATAACAAATAACATTTTTCCAATTACTTTGACCTACATTTCCTCTCGATCTACGTTGATTTGTTCTATGTCCAATTTTGTTATAGGTATAACAATATCCATTAAAGAACTGATTCATTCTACCTTCATTAAATATGTTCCTCATTACCTGACTTATCATTCTCACCTGAGATCTGCATTTAGTAGCTTTATGTCCAACCTTCTTACATTCAAAATATTGTCCGGTGAAGGGACCGAAAAACTGATTATTCTTGTTCCTACATTAGGTTGCCTTGTGACCATATTTATTACAAAAGAAACAAATACCATTGAAAGAGGGATACCTTTGTGCATTAGGTTGTCTCACAGGTGGTCTCTTTGTAAAGTTTCTTGAATTTCTCTTATGCTTTCCTTTGTCCTGATTTTTCTGATTGTCTTTAGAACTTTCACTTGCATCAATTCCTAAACCAGCTTTGTCTTTACTTGATTTTTGTCCAACAAGCAATTCTCCAAGCTTATCGAAACTTGATTTGAAATTATTCTCACTGAGCTTTTCCTTTTCTAGTTCAATCCTCGGGTTCACCACCTCTTGTTCAAGTTTAGAACATTCATCAACTTTGTTCTGTGCCATTGTATTAAGACATTCTTCAATTATCTTCTTCTCTTCTATTGTCACTTTTAATCCAATTATCTCTTGTCTCAACTGCTCACTCACTTCTCTTTGTCTTTCCTTGAATTTCTTTAATTGTTCTTTCAACTTTTGAACACATTCATTTGCTTCATCTAGATTCTCCTTCAAATCTATGTCTTCATTTTCAACTCTGTCCAAATCCTTAAGTGCAATTCGAAGTTCTTCTTTATCATCCATTTGATCAACCATCATGATCCTTCTTAAGTGGTTAAGCTCTATACCAAGGAACCAATGCTTTGATATCAATTGTTAAACATGCACAAGACAACTGAGAGGGGGGGTGAATCAATTGTCACAAAATTCAAACTTAAAACATCAACACTTATTAATTCCACAACCACACTATTATTTTATTAAGTAAGAGCATGAAGCACAAATAACAAAAAGTAAATCACAAATAACAAAAAGTAAATCAACACAATGAACATCAAATTTTTATGTGGAAAACCCAATAAGGGAAAAACAATGGTGAGGGTTAACTCACAATATAAAACATTATAAAACTAATTACAAAGGCTCACTACCCAGAAGAGGACTCACTATCCAAGTACAAAGGCTCGCTGCCTACATAAAGGAATCACTATCCAATAGGGAGGCTCACTGCCTACATAAAGATTGACAAAACAAAATTGGGCTCTACAACCAAAATGAACTGAGAATAGTGCACCTAACAAGTGCCGATGTAGTTCTGGTGATGCTCAATAGACTCATTCAACACACTTCATCCTTTTCGCTCACTTTCAACTTTTCATTCACAACTGCTTCATTGATTTCACAACTACTATTCTTCTGTCTGTATCACACTCACACAAAATTGTCCAACATGTTCATTTATATACCTGATCTTTTCCGCAAGCATCAATTAGGTCGGCCTAATTAGATGCATTTCATATTTACCAAAAATACTAATTGTTGGCCCTAATCATTCACAAAATATTTCCAAGAAAGTAACTCAAACCTCCAACATGCTACATTATGTTGGCATAGACCTAAAATTGGTCGCACATATAACCGTGTAGCAAAATTAATTCACCATATCATAATTACCCTAAGAAGTCGGCTAGGAATAGACTTTAATGCAAAAAGCAATAAACATTATGTTGGTTGCCACAACGTTGTACGAGCAGCAAAGCACGTAATATTCTGAACATGCATGCCTTTAACAACCATAAGAAATTTCACAAAACTACAAGCAATAATTACCAAATGCGAAGGAATGCAAACTAGAATACCAGAGAGTGTTGCTCGAATACCGGTTCAGATACCAAACCAAAAATATTGGATCAGGCACAACATGGTGACATCAATGACAACACAAAACTGTAGAGACAGTCAATCTTCTTCGTTTTTCCAATAGAAAAGGCATGCAAGAAGGAATTTTTGGTGCGTTTGTAGCCCATAGAGGTATTACACTTCATAGACAAGAGAAAGTGTAACATTCCAATGACCATAGAATTAGGAATCTTTTCAGGACGTTTGTGCAGTACATAGACATCTACGCAACGCACTAACGTCCTAAAAAAAAACCACTTGAAGACCGAAAATAAAGGGGTCAAGGATAAAAAAACTAGGGGAAAGGGGGAATTTCATTATTGTCTTTAATTAGGATAAAGGGGAGGTTATGGAGTGCGAAATTACATGGGGTGAAATTTTATGACACTACAATTGCATGATCTTACCACTTGTCCATGTGTGCCTTTGAAATCAAGTTCCCTATTTAAGCTAGGAAAGTTGTCTTAGGATTTCATCTCTAAATTTATGAGTTGTATCTTTTGTAGAATAATCCTCTTCCCACTTAACAAGAATGAGTGACGTGTGTAGTATTGAGTCCAAAATAATTAGAGTTAAAGTTAGTATTTATACATTGCGAAGTTCTATAAGCCAAAAGTAGTATGAATATCCAAGCATTTTGTATTATCTCTTTTAAAGCAATTAATCAGATCAAGCAAACCTTGTATATATTTTTATGGAATGAATCAAATGAAGAATTGGTTGTTGTTTGATCATCTATCTACGTAAATGAGTGCAACTACCCCAAGCACGAGCCCACTTGATGTATCTTTTCACTCTATTATTAGTTATTACTATCTTGCATTGAATCATTAGACAAGGTTATTTAGTTGTTCATGTAGCAATCACCAATCGACACTAGTTGTAGAACTTGTAATTGAATTTACATTTGTTGGGCCCATGGTTGTCGTTGCACCAAAATATTGACCTGTTAATGCCTGATACAACCACCAGAGTTAACAACTCCATGGGAGGTGGTTAGTCCATGTCATGAATCCCGAGGGGGGCGTTGACTAGCTGCCAACAATCTCCCCCTCAACGTTACTCAAGGGGATTCAAACTCGACACCTTTGGCTCTGATACCAATTATTGGCCTCAGGATTGTTGTTGCACCAAAAGATCAACCCGTTAATGCCTGATAAAACCGCCAGAGTTAACGGATCCATGGGAGGTGGTTAGTCCATGTCACAAATCTTGAGGGGAGTGTTGACCAGCTGCCAACAACATTTACCCATAGTTGTAACTATGTAATACAAATAACAAAAAAAATTCGTAGTTTTCTTAGCCACGAGTCTAGTTTAATAATAGTTATTTCACCATCGAATGATTTCCTTACTATATTCAACATCTTAGGAACCTCAAACTCCTGATCCATACATATAGTATTGGATTCATCTCAAATATACATCCTTGGTTGATATTTAAATGTAACCTTTCATAATTTATAGTTTCTTGATAGGGACAATTTTTTCCATCAAGTAGATGTGTATGAATTAGTTGTTAAAGGGAATCATATATTTTTGGCATCGTTATTGGGGATACCAGTGCCAAGCTATGAGAGTATCTAGGTTTTGAAAAGTTATTTCTTGTTTTTATAGATATAACAACTTTCATTTTTATCATTTATGATTGTTAGACATCCTACCAAATACCAAACTCTCTACTAAAACCTTCTAGGAAAAGTGGGAAGTGGTACATAGTTGTTGCATGTAGAGAAGGAGAGATCCTCTAGGGATATTTCTTCCAAATTATACTGAACTCACAAAAACACATCTACAACAATGACAAAAATATGAGTAGGCCAAGCAAGTGGGTCCTTGACTCCTAAAATGTAGCAACTTGAAGCCAATCCACTAATCACTTATAGTCAAGACTCTAATAATACACCAATTCATCATACTCCATCAATTCCTTATCCTAATCTCCAACTTACAATAGGGGACCGCAAGGGTGGAGGAGAACAACCCCATGAAATTACTACTTTTCAATTCCCCATCTTTGACCAAAAAGGGGATGTTGCCATGAAAAATATACCTCCCTCTACTCTTCCCTACTTCCATGACCTTACAATAGAGGATCTCAATATGTTCCTACTTGAATTTGATGTCCTATGTAGGAGTAATGATTACACCAAATATGCACATTGATTGAAACTATTTCCAGCCACACTAAAAAAATATACTCTAAGATGGTTTATGGGATTGGGAAGAAATGCAGTAACCTGCTGGAATACCATGATTTTTAAAGAAGTATAATGATTTCTACAAAGGAGATGATATATTTAGAATGTCTCAAAGAGAGGATGAATCATTGGAATATTAAGTAGAGAGATTCTTGTTCTACCTCCAAAAATCCAAACAAAATTGACTAACTGGAGATTCCTTGAAATTAATTTTCTTATGAGGGGTTAATGAGGAATGCTTGGATGCCATGAACTTAATAGGAGCAATAAACACATCTCAAGCTCCATGGGATGATGTTTTCCAACTCTATAGGAACTATTCACATTCTACAATGAAGAAGACACGTAGCTTTTGAGCAATGATTATCAAAATAGTTGTGGGTGTCTCACAAATGAAGCTTAATAACTTGTTAAAAGACATGAAGCAAGACATAATAAACCATATGGAAACCCAACTGTGTTTTTTGCATTCTAGAAAGAAACAAGAGGATGTAGAAGCAACTTTAGTAGAATATTTCCCCCACTACTACCAAAAGCAAAGGGACTGCAATTGCAAGATGGTAGCAAGCATTGAAGATAAATATAAATGACTAGAGTTCAAGGCACTAGAGGATAAGGATGGCCAAGTATTTTACCAATAATAGTGGAAACCATGGAGTTAGCGACAAGGTACACCTTGGGATCCATTATTTTATAATGCTCCTTTCGTGAATTCTCTTGCAAAAAATTCTCCATTGGTATAATCAACCTCCTCGAGTCCAACATGGTCAAACTATCTTCCAACTTAATGGACACATCCCCAAGGAGTTTGGCCACAACATCGCTACCAAGCACAAGCCCAAAACTAGCACTGGTAATCCAATCCTCATGGCAATAACAACAATAGTGGGGAAACCAACCCTGGTCTAATCCTAATGCAGGCTCCTTGTAGTTACCACAAGCATTGCCCCAACAACCAGCTATTCTACAAAATATTGCTAATCCTACTCCTAATCCAATAAGAGCCACACAATTACCATCCCAATATACACCCAATACTAATAGTAAGCTTATTCAATATACTTATTCTAATGACACTATCCAATATCAGACCTATGTAGTTGAGATCAACAATGTGCAACTTCACTCAAGGAAAACACTACCCACTCCTACATCACCACTAATCACAAAAATTCCCTCAGAGGAATCTTCCAACAATGCTAACTCACAACCAAACCATTCAAGTCAGCACCTCAAGTAGGAAAAATTATCAATAAAATCCCCCATTTCTAGAAAGACTAAATACCAAAAAGTGTGAACCCAAACCTAAAATTGACTTCTTAGGACAATTGAAAAATATTTGTATAAAAATTCCCTTGTTCCAAGCCATCAAAGATGTTCCAATTTATATAAAACAATTTGGGAATTTTTTTAAAGAAGCCAAGTAGAAAGCGAAAAGGCCCCCAAATTGTCCACGTCATTAGACAACTTACAAATATTATGTTAGACAAGGTGGTTGTTCCAAAGTACACAAACCCTGGCCAAAGTGCAAAAACCTTGGTAGCCCAATTGTTGATGTGTGTATTAATGAAATTTAGATACACAATATCTTGATTGAATTAGGTGCAACCATTAATGTTATGACTAAGGAGACTATGCAAAATCTTCAATTAGATGATCTTTTTCCTACTCCTATAGTATTGCAATCAGTAGATAATTCAACTGTTAAACCTAAAGGTATCATAAAGGACCTAGTCATCACACTAGATTCATGGGAATACCTTGTTGATTTCACGGTTCTCTAGCCAAAGGCTAACCTTGAAGGATATCCCCTCATATTGGGACATCCATGGTTGGTAGCTATAGATGCTTTCATAGGCTGTATTCCTGGAGATATGATAATTTCTAATGGGAACATGACCAAGAAATTAGTATTGTATCCACCTACACAACCCTTAATTGAGCTAGATCATCCTTTTTATACGGATCTTGGGGACAATGAATTGAATTCATTACAAACATTATTGGCAATTGAGAAGAGCCTCATGATGGCATTTCAAGATGAGGATGCAATAATTTCAAACATTATGCAAAGCAGTTATGCAAGGGACCCACAACAAAACTCTTGTTTGGCATGTTTGTCTTGCCCACTACCTTTATTTGTCCTACTCACTAAGGATTCTAAAGTTGCATGGACGTATGCTTGTCAAGCAACCTTTCAAACTCTTAAAGACTCCTTGACAAAAGGAACCAATGTTAAGATGACCCAATTGGAATTATACCATTCCATATTCATACTAACCTTTGATTTTGATGTAGGAGTCATTTTGGGTCAAAAAGAAGGAATCGTAGAGTATGCAGTCTATTATATTAGTAAGAACATGCAAGTAGTTGAGTTGAAATACATTGCAACTGAAAAAGGAGATGTTGGTCATGATCTATGTTGTTGACAAATTTTGAAATTACATTACAAGATATCCAGTTTTTGTGTATACTAATTGTAGACACCTAAAATTGATCACATTTGGTCAATTTACCCATAATTCAATCAAATTCATATCCTCTACATTAATTAAATAATACCCTATTATTTAATTAATATTTAATTACCTCAACCTTCATTTTAATATATTTCTTCTATTATCCTTAAATCTTGGCCTAATGTTTACCCCCATCCCTTATCCCTTTCCTCAAAAAATTAAATAAATAATCTATTTATTCAATTCGCTTCCACGTGTCCCATCCTCCAACCACTTTTCATTAAATCCTAATCTTCCCTAAGTGGTTACACACTTAATCCATGATTAAGTGGGTCAACCCTCACCATCACATCATGTACATGGCCCTTTATACATGTGACATGGAATTGGTACCATGTCATATGAGCCTTGTCCCCTCAAGGTACCATCTTCTTCACATCACACCTCATGGTGCCACTTGGCACCATCCCATGAGGTGAGATGTCTCAACCATCTTCCGCCCTTGATCATCAACTTGCAATATTGACCTTCCATCCAAAATCCCAAAATATAGATATTCAACACTTAACCATTTTATCCAAAAACTCACTCATTTTCACTTGGAGCATCATTATACTTCCAAAACCATGAGCACACATCCAATCGACAATATTGGGGAAAATCTACTCAACAAGAGGCTCAACATAGTTAACTAATTTGATTGAGAGTTAACTTGATCAACTAATTAGTTAACTAATTTGATTGATGATTGAAAGGTAGAACTAACTAAATTGACATGGGTGAAACATGAGATTGACTCATTAGTTAACCCACTTTGATTGATGAGTGAAATATGGGTGAGGATAATTAGAATTATCTATTTATTTTATTAGATATATGTGTATGGATTAATTAGGGTCTAATTAAATAATTAATTAGACATATGCGATATCAGGGGAATGAGATAATTAATTAATACAATGTAATCCATTAATCAACAAGGTAAATAATCATGATAAAATTGATAAATTGATGGTGTACCAAAATGATGAGAATCATTGACAACATAATTAATCAATTGACAAATAATGATAGAATTGATTGTTTGAAATGATGAAGTTAGTCAATAGCATAAGACTAATGTGATTACAATGGGATAATTACAACAAAGATAAGGCAACAAACTTTAGGTATCTATATGTTGGAAAGCATGTGTTAGAGGTCACACATATGACATTCTCTTGCTCTTGATAGAGCACTAATATTGTGACATTGTATTGCAATTATATTTTTTGTCAAAGAGTAAATTAGGTATCTTTTTGGAGGCTATATTTTTTTGAAAATGTTTCCCTATGGTATATCTTGTGTTATGTGTTTATTTCTCTACTAGAATGCTTTTATTATGTTTAATCATGTAATTACTCTTCTAATAAGATTAATGTGATTTCTTATATTTAGTATCAATGTTAACCTATTGAATGTTGGTACTTGTGTTGGATTTCTCACATTCCTATAATATTCTTCTCTTCTCTTGTGCAAGTAATTTCATTATAGAAAGGTTGTAAAATGACATTCAAACATATTTTACAATAAATTTTTTATGGTTCTTTTTAGAGATCATCAACATTTTCTAAACCTCTAGGTTGCTTCCTTCTAAGTACATGGTACTCTTGTTTAACGTATTTAACGTATAATGCTTTGTTATGTTCTTAATAAACTCATGATAACCCTTGTACACTATGTTAAATAAGTTTGTTGGATAAGTGATTTGCACAAATTATGATTTTTCTTATCGCTATAACCTCTTGTATAGTTGTACAAAATAATCTAATTCTAAGGTTTGTGTACTTTGCTACCATGTAACAAATAATTTGTAGATATCTCTATGATGAAAATTTGTATTTAAATCTTTTTTTTTAGACTGCAGGAATCAGGTAGCACGACCCCCTATAAATTGTAGTGCGACTGGTAAACTTTTTAATGTGACTGATGACATTGGCGTGACACACCCTCCGGTACCACGGGGGTGGTGGAGACTAGACCTCGTGACCAACCTCCTGCAATAGGAAAGATTTAGCCAACCAAGCTAGGGCCCCAACCCCTTGTATTTAAATCTAACTTTTGTGGCGCAAATTTATATTCTTTTGAATTTTTTCTTAATATATAAATATTAGTGTTGAAGCTTATCTTTGTGTTTTCAATCATATCTCCCAGCTCGTTATAGTGTTTCCTTTATGCCATTAGCTTGAAAAATATTCTCTTTTGAAAAATCACTCCTTTCTAAGTTCTTTCTTCATAACTAGCTTTCTTCAAATGATTCCCAAATGCCATGCAAGTTACAAACTATATTTTGGAAGATCATGTAAAGGGTCTGAAAATTTTAAAACAACATGAAACTATAGTAGCATTGTTTGGACTATAGATTCCTTAGCAAACCACAAGTAATACAATTCACTTAAATCGAAAAAAAAATGATATTTTTTAACAAGCTAAAAAATGTCAAAATATTTACAAAAGCAGGGAAACAAATGTTGTTTTTTAGTTATTTCATGCCAAATAAAAAAATTACAAATATAGATTTAATGGTAGAAGTATCATGTGTCACTTTGTTTATAAGTATTTGAAAGCTACAAATTAAGATTTGTATTTACACCTTCTCGATTCTTCAAACCCATCAATTTTAGACTAGTAAACTTTGTGAAAAATGTTCTCATTCATAGAGACTACTAAATTGTTGAGATGCAAGTTTATTTAAATTTTTCTTTTATGCACTTAAGTATAGTAGCAAGGAAAGATTCAACATCTACAAATAAACACATTGATAACATTAAGATCAATTTCATTGACAAATTTTATGTAGATTGTTTAACATCTCCGTGGTGAATTATTGCTAATATTTTTATCATTTATTTGAACCTTATAAAAACTTGTAAATCCATGAGCAAACTTTAGTAAAAATAAACAAAAAAAGAGTAGATCTATGTGACAAACTCAAAACTTACTTATCATTGGACTCCAATAGTTGATGAAATTTTCTTCCTCCACAATCTTTCTTGAGATTCAATATTTTGTTATGAAACTTCACAACAACTACTAATTACAACAAAAGAGAAGTAAATTACTACATATGTTTGAGTATCGAGCCACCTATTTTAATTTTGATTTGTACCTTTGCTTAATAAAAATTATCGTGCCATCACCACAACCATTTGACACCATTGGTGACCATAGCTTCATTTAATTATACAAGTCCATAGGTAGACAAACACTTTATTATTTAGTTGCTTGAAGTTGATTGAGAAGATTTTCTCCAAGATTTTTAGCTTATATATCTTTTCATAATAAAACAAATATTAAATTTTATTTGTGCAATATCTAAATGTAGGGATGAGGCTAGGATCGTGCCCCGAGCAAATTTTGGCGGAATGGATACCCCTCAGTCCTTGGTTCTAAGCTAAAGGGGACCCCCTCGGGGTATCTCCAAAAAAAAAAAGTATAGATTTAATGATGCTGACGTCAACAATATAATTTTAAAACTGTATGCCATTTAAACAATAAAATATTAATAAAATTAAAAATTTGATGAAAATAATTTAATACATTAAAAATGCAATAAAATTTAAATAATAATTTTTTAATTTAAATTTTTAAATTCTATATAATAGTTCACTGAATAAATAAATAATTGCACCCAATCAATCCATTAATATTCCTGGGGAACTAAAATAATATTTAATAATAATAATAATAATAATAATAATAAGCTTAGATAATCAGATCAATCTCATTTGAAACAAGTGCTAACAGGTAAATTGTTTAGATCGACACTTCCACAAACGGAGCGGCCTCGCTTTACTTTTGATGTGTAACTTTAGTTCTCAGTTTTTGAAAGGGCAAAAGAACTTCCCTCCCCTTCACTATCGAGGAAGAAATTGCCCTTCTAAAAGAACTTAGAGGAGCCCATCAAATTTGATTACTTCCTGAAGGTCAAAGGTTCCAATTCTCGCACATAACAAAAGGGTTTGTTAAGTCATTGAGAGTTGTTCGAAGATTTATGATCTCTAATTATGCTGGGCGGAGTGGCAGGCAAGTTATGTTATTTGATATATACACCCATTAAATTAAAACAACAGATTGTTTCTGGTTAGAGAGTAAATACATTTTAAAAAAATGTTTCTGGGATACACAGTATGGTCGGCGATCTGAAATGTGCTTTTATTTTTGAAAGGACTTTGTATTAGTTTTTCTTCTTGGTCTGTTGAGCTTCGAATGCATTTTTTTCTAACCAGAATTCCTTCTTACAGCTACAAGGCGTTTCTCAACGGAAATTTAAATTTACGATTTTCACAGATTGTTTTTTGACAATTTCCGATGGACCTACAGGTATTTTGTTTAGTATTTGAATTTTCTGAGTCTTTTTCCTCATTTCTGCAGCGATTATTTTCTGGTATACTCTTAACCGTAATCCTTTCCCCCCCTAGCGCTAACCCGATCTTTTCCCAATTAAAGCCCGGTTAACTGTCAAAATCTTTATCTTTTGGTTTGCCGAGTTATTGGCGAGAAAGATTTTTGTTACTACAGTTACAGATTGTCATTAACTTTGAGAATTTTCTTATTAATCATTTTTTACACTTTTTTGAATTTGCTAAATTTCTCCTTTTTGAGTAAGCTCCGGTTTAATCACTACGATGGAGGGAATCTCTTCTGTCAAATTTATCCCAGGTTCCCTCTCACCTGGCCTCTCCCTTTGGGTTATGCCGCACCCAATTTAGTCACCAGTCAGCTATGAGTCTAAGTGTTGTAATCAGTGTTTGGAATAAGATAACATGACTTGTTGCGGACTTAGTTGTCTCGTTAATCATTGCATTGATGGTTTGAGTAATGTATTAATTACTTTTTGGGGTATGGATGGTTGAATTGTCGGTTGCGTTCTAACCAACAAGCGTTTGGTTGGCCAAGCCCTAAACAGTATGTCAGAAGATGGGGTTAGGGCACTGGTGTAACTAGTTTATTCTGTATCCAAGCATTGCATTGTCCTGTACACTACTTTGTTGAAGAAGACTATCGGTCTTTATATGTTCTGCTTTGTATTAATGATATTTATTCTATTTCTGCAAGTAGTGTGATTTGACAGTGTAGCTTTTAGATGTCAACATTCACTGACTTGAACGGTGTCGTGTTTCCTTGGATTTGAACTTGGGGTTTCATCATAATCTAATGAAGCCCTTAATATTTTTACCGCTTGAGCTCATTTGATTCAGCTGGATCTTTGAATTAACTTTTTAAACAGAATTCAATTTGTTACCAAATTTCCTATTTATTGTTTTACGTTGATGCAGGATAATTACAGAGAGGAGGACAAGAACGTGAAGGGGAAAATGAAAATGGAGGCATTGATGCAACAGTTTCTAGGATTAGGATTGGAGTTTTATGTCACTATTGGAATTCTACTTGTTACCTCTCTTTTACTTTTCATTGGTGAGTCGAATCAATATTTCCTTTCACCTTTTAGAAATACATAAGAAATTTCTTTCTCATTTCAAAAGACTTGTCAGGGGTTTGTTAGATTGTGGTAACATCAGTGAAATTTTCATTTGATTTGATTTAGCAAATTGTTTACTATAATGCTGTTTAAATATAACTATAGGTTACCACTTACTATTCATTAATACATGGAATTCCAACTCATTGCTTGCCTTTTAGAAAGGACGTGCAATTTTCACAACTAAAAGTTGAAAAAGTAGATTACAAATTGAATTGATAAAGGGGAAATTCATTTAATGAAGTTGGCTTGAAAATGGAACACAATTACAGTGAAATAGTAAGGTCAAACTCTTTTGCACTATTGGCTTCTTCCCATAGTTTGAATTAGATGTGTCCAAGTTGTTAGGCTTTGAATATTGCCATTTTACAGAAGTTTAGAACAGAAAATTGCTTCTCACTTGAGTTGCATAACACACACAATAATCCTGGACCTGATATGAATTTGATGAACATGGAAACTGGAATGAGATGAATAAAGACTGATGTCATTTTTTCTGTTTATTAAAATCTATTAAACATAAATTTCATTCACATACTTGAGACAATCCAACTGGAAACCAAAAGATGTTATCTCACTCAATTATTTCGCAATGAATGATATGCACATGCATAGATTTCTAGACGGTGAAGATTCCCATAGTATGCTACCTATTTAATAGAATCTACCTTTAGAACTGAGTTAATCACCAATTAATGAAGTGCACATCTTTTCCTAATCAAATCCTGTCATACCTCTTGAGAGATAGTGTCACGTTCTCCTAACTGCCTAGGCAAAAAGTGATCTCCAATTTACTAGTGTGCACCAACACCTTATTGTATCTTGTCATCGCTTTTGAGAGATAATGTTACATGTTCCCTATCTACCTATATGATGAATGTGAGTACTAAGTAGTGTCCTTATGTTTGATATATAAAATATTATACAGGTCACTTCAAAAATGGGCACTATTTCTAAATCCTTCCCGTTATGACCATTTGATTTTTAACAGAATTTGTAAAACAGAGACTAACCCAAAACTAGTATATAATAAAATTGTTAATATAGATGATCATTAAATCAAAATAGCATAACAAAGTTAGCTTCCAATAATACCAGAGATATGCAAAAAATTCTCAAGAGACAATATCTGCAAATAAGCAAAATAGCATAAAGAAAGCTCACTGTAGCATTAAAACAAGCTCAAGGAGTGGATACATATATAGGAAAGAGGGGAGGCAAATCCAACACTTGAGAAAAGTAACTCTAACTACCAAAAATAAGGGGGAGTTAAACTCATGGAAGATGCCATCTACCTTTATAATAAACCGCTTACTACAACTAAGCAAGCGAAACTAAATGTGTAGGGAAATAAATAATATCAAACTAAAGAAAATAAAAAACCACACTAACACCCCCTTTAAGCACAACTCAGGTGGATGAACAGATGTGTCCCAACATATGAGGTACCATGTACAAATAGATCTCACCAAAAGAGAAGTCCCCAAAGAAGAGAAATAGAAGCCCCCTCAAATACAAAGAGAAAAGATCCCTCCAAAGTAGAGAGAGAGAGAGGAGGGGCTAAGTAGCCCCATAAAGGTGCAGCCTTTTGCATCCCCATCAAAGCTTGTAAATGAAGAAACTTGCTTTCTGCAGATGAGGAAATTTGCTACCCTCAAGATGACGAGATCTCAAGGAACAAACTGTCCCTCCACTACCTCAGTTGACACGGCTCAAGTGAACTGGAAATGGAGGAATGTGAGTGTTAACAAAGTGTATAAATTATCCGGACCTTTCAAGCATCAGAAATCAAAAGTGCAGGGTACAGAGGTCTTCTGGACAGCTCAGCAAGCTCTCTGTCTAGGACGATAGCGCGCCACGTTGGTGTCCCGTATGGATAGAAAACAGTAATCGTCATAGGATGCAAAATACTGTGCACAGATTTCCAATGTGAAAGGGGTGCATAATATGAATGCACAAAACTAAAGGTACTGAAATAAAGATGCTGAATGGAAACGAGACAAAAATGAGAAGGAAAGGTTTTAGATATTACCAGAAGTGTTTGATGAAGTTCGAGCTTGCTTCAAAAAGTTCTTCCACCTCCACCTACACGCACAAGACCAAAGAGAAATGTTTGGGTGGCTGTATAGGAGTTTGCCTCAATCAAACCCCGGTATTGGTGTTTCCACCTCCACGGACAGCCTTAGACACAATAATAAAAATAGACGTGAAATGATAAAGAAAACCATATGCTAATCAAAGACGGAGATAATATGCTCAATATAGATTCTTGAAGAGTTAACCCGTTCAAGCACAAAGGAGCAACAAGAACCTCTAGGATGACAATGGCTTCCTTGCAATGTGAGCTCGTGTTGCAACATTAGAGTTTACTCTGAAAGCTGTAGAAGAGCTCTTTGCAAGATGTGCGTGTAGAGAAAATGGAGAAAGCTGTGTATACTCAAGAAGATGTTGTGGAATGGTGGAGAATGAGAAGAGAAGAGAGCTGGAATGAATGAAGAGTGAAGCATTTGCATTGGAGAATGGAGAATTACTTTCACAATTGCAAAAGAGAGGGACTTTTTGGTTCAAATGGCTTGCCTGAGCGACTCCCGATGAGGTTGCAAGTTGGTAGAGGTGTTACACTGCCAAAATGCGGTAGGTGTAATGTCTCAACGGCCAACTTAGTCGTGGTTTTTTGCAAGATGCTAGTGCAGCTTGCGGACGTCTTTGTGGCGTGCATTGGCCCGTGGGAAAATTGGATTTAATGGTCGAGGAACTAGGCATGCCAAATGGCAAGGGATGGTCTTAGGTTGAGAGAAAACATAATTATCTTAGTTTATCTAACGAGGAAGGCGTGTGTAGTGTGAAATTGCATGGGGTGCAATTTACAACATTACACTTTCTATAAAGTGTTCAATTAAGATGTTGGCAATTTGCTTGGAAGTTGTGTAGTATTGGAGATCAGTGACTTGTCCATGTATAAGCTCTTGGATGTAGTGCATGTGAACCTTTTTGTGTTTGGTTTGTTGATGGTGGACTGGGTTCTATTTGTATGGCACTTGTTATATAAAATGATAGATGGTTGTTTGAATTGGATATCAAACTTAGTGAGAAAATGGTCTCAGTGGCAACGTTAATAGTTTCATGATGCTCAACCTCATTTGAAGATATAGCATTAGCAAACTATTTCTTGCTCAACCAACATATAGGACTTGAACTAACTGAGAAGTTGTAACATGAAATGAATTTGTGATCCTAGGAATCACCACCCAATTTGAATATGTACACCCCATCAAGTCAATATTAGTACTTGTTGCATAGTGAATCCCATTATTGTGAGTATCTTGAATCTAATGGAGAATCCACTTTGCTGCCTTTTAGTGTAGCTCATGTGGCTCTTGCATAAATTGAGAGATCATTTACACAACATGTGAAATATTAGATCTTGTGTGAGTTAGATAAATGAGACCCCCAACAAGCTCTCAATACAAGGTACCATCAACCAAAGGTGAAGAACATTGAGGCTCAAGCTTGACTCTAAAAAAGAATGGGAATTGGAGTAGGCTTGCAATTAGCAATGTGAAATTGTGAGAGCAAATCAAGAGCATACTTGGATTGTGCAGTGGTAATCTGAAGAGTAGACTGAGATATCTCAATTTGGAGAAAATAATGCATCAAGCCCAAGTCGGTCATTAAAAACTTGTCATGTAGGTTAGTTTTCATTGCGCAGTGGATGAAGAAGAAATCCCTATGATCTATAGGTAATCAACATATAAAACCAAAATGAGGACAGAATCATCCTTTTGCCAAATGTAGATGTTTGGATTTGAATAGCAATGGGAAAACCCAATTGTGAGAAGGAAGAAATCCATCTTGGCATACCATGCTCGAGGGGCTTGTTTCAGGCTATAGATAGATTTTCTAAGTCCGCATACCAAGGAAAGTCATGTCAAAAACTTTGTGGCTGCTCCATGTATATCTCCTCCTCAAGATCTTTGTGAAGCAATTCATTCCTCATGTCCATCTAGTAAACCTCCCAACAATGTGATGCAATGATAACAAGCATGATTCATGTAGAATTCTTTTTTGCAACGGGTGCAAAGTCTCTAAGTAATCAATGCCAAGAACATGGGAAAATCTTTTTGCTACCATTTACGCCTTGAACTTATCTACTGATCCATCTGCTGCAAATTATGGCTGATATATCCATTTACATTGAACAAGTTTCGTTCCCTTAGGAAGGAGGAAAAGCTCCCAAGTGCAGTGTCTAACCAAGGAATTGTACTCCTACTACATGGCTGCATTTCACTTAGGAATGCTAAATGCCTCTTGGAAAGATTATGGATTGAATGCAGAAGAAATTAAAACATCTGCATGTCCTTGAAGCTGTGATGATAGAGCCCCAACTCAATCACCTTGTAATGTCCCAGATTTAGAAATTAAACTCAGATTAAAATATTCATAATTATTAATAATTTATTAAGGGAGTAAAAGGGGATGCAGTTGTGTAGTCACTATGGGACAAAGGAGATTAAAAATATTGTTAAGATGGTTAGAATAAGACAAAAAACTTAAAAAAGTAATCGCAGCCTGTAATGTCCCGCCCCAGATCTGAGTTTTAACTTGCAATTTTGGCTCAATTATTTTCAGTTTGACAGATGGAACATTTTGTCAAACACTTTACACAAAGTCTGCAAAAGAACACAACAGCAGTTTGTGAAAGATGTATGATCAGGTTACCGTTAAACTCATGGGTTTCATTGTTCATTTGATGCAAATGAAAATATTACATTCATAGAATATCAGAACAGCACTTTAGAAATATAAATATGTCATTCTGAGCATTACAAAGCCAGATTTCACAACTAAGATATTCTGATATTTATATAACAGCAGCTCAGAACTATATCAGACTTAGTAGAATACAAATTAATAGCAGCAAAGTACCTGTTTGGACCTTCCTTTGAGTCTTGGACACAGCAGGGGTACTGAGAAATGGTTGCAGCAGTGTATATATGTCTATGACGGCCAATATAAATGCTCAGCAACACAGAAAAACCTCCCAGGTACCTCACGTCTAGGGCTGTTGGTATACAGCAGTGCTCAGAAATAGCAAATAAGGTGATTTGTCAACAACAAACACAGAAATCAGACCCAGAACTCCACTCAGCCCTCTGAATAGCAGATACCAGCAATACCATTAATGATGGGAGCTTGAAGAACCCTGCGACTACCTCTTATAAGCTCACAAACCCCAAACTGAAGTTCACGCGAACCTCCCAATTAAAATTGCTTCCTCTAACACCAATTATTTCCCATGCAGGTCTAATACTTGCTAGGTGATGCATAAATAACCACTTTCAGTCTATGTTAATCTTCAAACCCTTATTATCGAATCTCTCCTGCAAATCGATGAAGCACAAGCACAATCCCTGCAATGGAATTGTCTGCAAGCTAGCTTGGGAGATCTTTCACTCCTGTACCGAGCTGTTCTTGCTGAAGGATTTCGTCCTCAAAAAGCTTGAGATTTTCAGACTCTCCAGTTTTCAACAAAACCCTTATCAAAATAAACTTCTTCAACAAAACCCTTATCAAAATAAACTTCTTCAACAATGAATGAATGAATGAAATGAAATCCAAAATGCCCTTTTATACTTCATCTCAAATTCACTTTTAAATTTCATTTCATTCAATTTACTTTTAATTTCTTTTAATTTTGGTGCACAACTTAATAATATAAAGTATACTTTAAAAGTCACTTATATCTCCCTTTTAAAAAATGACACTTTAACTTATATTGTAAAGTATACTTTAAAAATCACTTATATCCCCTTTCAATATTAAATCCTTTTAATTTATTAATAACGCATAAAGTTAAATTATTTAATTTAACTTTATTATTTGACGTTATTAATATTTAATGCATAAGTCCAATATTAACTTATATAACTTCAGGATATAATTGCAGCATCATGCCAAATATAGAAACTTCGCCAGCTGACCATACTAGTGACTTACTATAAATAGTAAGTATGAGCAACACAACCGAGTGACTTACTAAAAATAGTAAGTGTGGGTCAAAGTGTCCAGAATGGCCTCTAGAAGGCACACCACAAATAAATTGGGACACTGAGCTGAAGAGTACTGAAATAAGCACCAAAGGGTCTGCTGAAGAGCCATAGATCACCCTCAAAGGAGTCCCCTAAACAACCTATTAGCCTACGGGGACCAGTCGGTAGACTAACCACTGCATTTGACCATTGCCTAGGAAAAGGGGACATTACAGAGCCCGTTTTTTAGCACTACAAGACAAAAGTTAAAAGGCAGCCGCTTGGATTGAATAATATAACCAAATGAAATTAAGTTTAATCAAGAGACATTCAAAGAGTGGTGACTCTTGGATAAATAATCTATTTAGGGGAGCCCAAGTAAGGAGAAGGGGATTCAATTGATCAAGACATGTTATTTATTTTCTTTGTGTAATATGAACCAAGGATTCAACAATCTGAGGAAGAAACCCCTCAAGCTTAGAAATAAAAGGATGAAAACTCTTAATTCTTCTTGTCAAGTTAGTGGACAAAAACCTCTTAGGCAGAAATTTAGGAACATTACAAAGGCATTTATACAAAGAGAGATTATTACAAATTGAAAGAAGAATTACAACAGAGGCTAAAGGATAAGTTTTATATTTTCAAGAGATACATTATAAGTTTTAAATCCAAATTATATAATCAAAATTATAGTTTTTTAAGGATAAATTAATATTATTATTTATAATGAACAATGCAAATTATTATTGTGAGTTAGGGTTATTTATTTAAGGAAAAATAAGGAAATTATAGAAAGAGACATTACAATTGGTATCAGAACAGTAGTCTTGCCAGTTCGTGGGTCTAAATTCAGTTTATGCAGTGGGGCCAAAGAGATTAGAGGGCCTTGGAGAGAGAAAAGTAAAGATTAGAGGCAACATTACAAGAGGTTGGCAACCAAATTAGAGGTAGAGGAAAGAATAAGATGGCCGATCTAGAGAATGAGTGGAAGGCTTATATGCAAAGACAAGAACAAACGACACTTTTGCTCCTTCAAATGCTCCAAAATATGAATAGTACAATCAGTTCCCTCAGGGTTGCACAAACTAATGGAGGAGAAGGTAGTAATTCAAATCATCCAGGGTCAGAACATAACAAATGGAACTCCACTTGGATCACCACCCTGAATCACTCAACCCACATTCTTACCTAGATTGAGCAGCCACAGGAAGAGGAAGAACCCGATATGGCAGCAAATGACTTTGATGAGTGGATAGATGTGTAATCAAGACTTGATCCAAATATCAAATATAGATTCCATTTATACAATTTCATAATGCAAGATCAAGGAAAATTTCAAGAGGAGAAAAAAGACATATCGACAAAGATCTGCAGCAAAGGTTAAGTAAGTTGACTCTCCCCATTTTTGATGGTTCAAGGAAGGTCACTATACAGGCATGGGTCTAAAAATTAGATACCTATCTTTCACTTAGCCCCATGATAGAAGATGAAGCCGCCAATTTTCCATTCTTCACTTGGAGGGTACAAGACATGAGTGGGGGCATCATGGGCTATTTATATAAGGGCATCATCAAATTATGACATATGCTGATTTCACACAAAGGTTCATAGATAGATTTGATAGGAAAGACCCAAAGATGCAGTTTAGGGAGTTGACATGGTTAAGGTAGTGAGGTATAGTAGAAGATTTTGCAACAGAATTTCAAAATATTTTAGTCATGGTGCCATATATTATGGAGAGGAGACTCATGCTTTTGTTTATTGAAGGGCTTTCAGAGTCACTTCGGGGTTTGGATTGAGCTTTTGAGCCATCATCTCTACAAGATGCTATTTGACGGGCTTTCAGAGTCACTTTGGGGTTTGGTTTGAGCTTTTAAGCCATCATCTCTATAAGTTGCTATTCGAAGGGCATTGAAATTGGAAAACCCAATGACCAAGAACAAATTCCACCCCAATAGTGCATCGACGGAGCAGCATGAGAAACCCTTCCAAAAAGATAGCCCTCAATCAATACCATTGCTTCCAAAACCAAACAAGGGTGAAGAAACTAAGAATGAATTTCAGAGGAAGAAGTTGTGCTTTTCTTGTAGAGAGCCATGGGAGCCAGGTCATAAATGCTTGAGGAAGGGGCACATACACTATATAGAGGTTCATCCTGAGGCAGACTTAGAGATCAAAGGAACTGAGCCTAAGGCTATGACTAATGAGATAGAGTATGAAAGAAAAGAAGAGAGGAGATTCCGAGAGGCACTCTTGCTGCTCTTTCTAGAGAATCCAAGTGCCATGCTATGAGAGTTTGGGGAGTTTTGTAGGTTCATAGGGTGATAGTGTTGATTGATAGTGGGGCCACTCATAATCTTATAGGTGCAGATTTGGTTTCCAGGAAAGGTTTGGATACGAAGAGGTTTGATGGGTTTAATGTTATGCTTGTAGATGGCCATATCATTCCTTGTAGGGGGAGACTACAACAACCCAACTTATTTTTGGAGAGGTATCAAGTCAAGGATGATTTATATGTTGCGGATTAGGTGAAATGGATATAGTTTTAGGCATGCAATGGTTGTACTCATGAAGATGATTTACTCCAAACTATCAAACTATGGAGTTCAAATTCAAAACGGATGGGAAGGAGATGATACTCCAAGGCATTTTGAATGGAGCCCCAAGCATGGCTGAAATGAAAAGAATGGAGATGTGTGTTTGAAAAGATGAAGACACTCCATACATTTAGATAATCAAGGACTCCCTCCAAGGTAAGGATACTCCACTATGACAATGTTTGGTCCATTTTGAACATGATCACAGTAGCACACCAAAAACAGCTACCATATGAGGCATCGGCAAAAAGGGACTTTTTTAGGGAGAATCATCATCATAGCTTGGCTGTTAGGGATTTTGGAGGTAAGATCCATAAGATGCGGGTCATTGTGAATGCTGCTGCCCATCTCAATATTGCTATTACTTATATTCTCAACTTTCACCAACTGTTCGGGTCAGCCATAGAAAGGAAGTTGAAGAGGCATCTTCCACCTTTAAACCTTGAGGAGGCATTTGGGAATGATGCAAGAAGGTTTCCAGCTGACATTTCTTTATTTCTGAGCAAGGAAAAGCAAAATGACAGCCATGGCAAAATATTTCAGTTGACAGTATTATCTTCAGGCAGTTTAATTCCGGCAGATACGAAGGAGGTTTTTTGGTCTAATAAGTTGAGTAAGTGGTGCCACATGAAAAGAGCATTGAGTACGTGCATCCCAACATTGTCAACATCGGTGGTGAAGTTTGGGGTAGTATATGACTGCTGTAATCACCTATTTGCACTCATATAGTCTGTTTTAAACCATTTTCCGGAGGGGACATCATATGGTCTCATGATCAGCAAATGTAAAGGTGAACTTCATAACAAAGTTTTGGAGGAGGCATTTGCTCATGATGTTGACGCTCACACATTAATGATAAGGTCATTAAGGAAGCAAGGGTGATTGGAAACCAGGATTAGTGAGTATCATAGATCCTTTATATTAATTAATTAAGATTTTCTCTAAATTGTATTGCAATTATTTTATAGAATTCTATTTGTAAATAAATTGCATTTGCTGGAATTGTTATTTTCTACACATAAATTTAACAGAAATAGAAACATTAACAAGTTTGCATTTGTGTACTTTCAACCCTTGCAATATCCTCTAACATATTTTTTTCTAATTCAACTAGAGTTTTCAGTATAAACAATCATTTACAGTTTCCATAACTGAATTAAAGTTTGTGACACCAAGATCTGTAAAGAACTGGACCAATTTTTTTTTGTTTTTTGCAATGAGATTACAATTCAACACGCACCCGTTAAGGTTAGCACTAAACCAAAACGATGCGGAAAGTAACTCTAACCAGAATGTACACCAGGATCCCGATGTGGGCAAGGTGTGAGCATTGGTCAGAGGGTCTAATGCAAATGCAACTGAAAGGAACTCTAACCAAGAATGCGCCTGTGTAGACGAGCATATGGTCAGAGGATCAATGCATGATGAATAGAATGTAACCCTAACCAAGAATGGCGCCGAGTGATGGCGAGCATATGGTTAGAGGGTCCCTAGACTACTCAACTGAAAGCAAATAGGCGGCAAGCCAGCCTCTTCCACTTATTCAGTGGGAAATAAAATAGATTAAATGCAAGATAAGAGAGAATGGCTGATAGTACTACTAACAGCTTACAGTATGTCAGAATGATCATTTAAATCTAGAGTTTTTTCAAGTCTTCATTGCTGCAACTGTATAGAATGCCTTCCAAGGACCAAATGTAACTTTCGATGCTCAATCCCAACCAAAGAGACAACTTCTTAATTCTGGTATATCAGACCTGCAACTTAAAATGGATAAATCTGCAATACAATACTCACTAAAATACTCATATCTTGCTCAAATCTCACTCTAATGACATGGAATCAAATGCAGATTGCCCTAAGCATGAAGGCGCCCCAAATGAGACCTTAAAACCTCACCAAACAACTCCTATTCTTTTTGCACAAATCCCAAGACTACAGCAGAATGGTACGGCCCTCTTAAAGGGGCGATTTTGCTAAATAAAATCAGAATCTGCAAATTAAATTCCATAAACTTGCAAGTAGGGTCGCCCCAAGTAGACAAGATGATAAGAAGAACACCCAGAACAATATCTTTTTGTATTTTTGATTTATGAATGAAAATTGCCTACAGCTATGCAACATCAACAACTCTGAAATATGACAAAATGCTTGAATAACATCTACCCAATGCAATGAAACTCAACTACAATGCAAAACAACCCAACTACAAGCTAACCTCTCAACTAGTTGCTATCTTTCAAGCAAGAAGATGAGCCAATGCTAGGAGGTGTGCTTTCCCTGAAGCGAGTGCCTGAAGACAATTCAGCAGCATAACGGTGTAGTAGACAAAAGATCCCAAATGAAGAGCTGAGGCTTGAATATAAAGACATGAAGAGAACCATCTAGAAGCTTCAAAAAGGGTGTCCAAAACCCTAATTTCAAATTCAACATTTCCCTCCAAAAGATGGTGTCTTTTTTCACTTACTGAAATATTTCACTTTTTAAAATAAAAGTCAATCACCTTAAGTAGGCGTCCATTTCACTTAGCTCAATATTTGACTTTTAAAACATAATTTATCTCCATGACGCCTTGACCCTTTAAGTCCCCTTTTTAAAAACAACATGAAGTTGTACTGCTAGGTAAAGGGGTGTTATAATATTAAAATATAATATTATAACGAAAAATACTTATCTCTCCAAGAAAAATGCACCCAAGGCCAAAAACTGAAGTGCCAGCTAAACCAACTGAAGAAGAAGACCAACTGAATTGAACCCAACCTGTCCACTGCTAAAAATAGAATTTACTAAAAATAGTAAATTCATGAAGTTGCTCAGAATGCCAAACTGACCATACCACCGCGAAGCTCTCTGAAAACCCAGAAAGAATTTGCAATCCGATTTCCAAACTTCAAGCAAGAACCTCCTCAAAATTAGGAAACCCTGATTTTACCATCCGAGTAGCCTACGGGTCTCCAGAATAGGCCAACGGTCAACTGCAACGGTCACATTTGAGAAGGGGACATTACAGTCCGCCCTCCCCAAGATTGCTTGCCCTCAAGCAATCGCAAGTCTGGATGCTGTAGAATCTCCTCATTCTCCCAAGTAGCATCCTCCAAGGGTAAATTCTTCCACTTCACCAAGTATTCTTTGATTGTCCTCCTCAAAGAACGCTCTTTGGAATCAATAATCTCTTCTAGAATCAAGGTCAACTGCCCTTCTTCATCTAAAGGAGGCAACTGTGATGAAGCAACAACATTGTGTCCAAGTGCCTTTTTGAGGCGAGACACATGGAAGACGTTGTGGACCTTACTACTCGATGGTAGTTCCAACTCATAAGCCACTGCTTCAACTTTTCTAACAACTTTGAATGGCCCATAGAAGCGAGGTTTTAGCTTCTCAGCTCCACTCTTCTTGAGTGTAGACTGTCTGTAAGGCTAAAGGCGAAGATAAACCATATCACCAACCTCAAATGAACGCTCAACACGCTGCTGATCAGCGTACATCTTCTGCTGATTTTGTGCCATTTGAAGGTTGTTCTTCAAGGATTTCAAAATGTCCTGACTTTGCTGCAACCACTCCTTGGCTTGAGGAGCTTTGCTATCACCAAACACCAAATCAGCAAAGCTGGGAGCCTCATAACCATAGAGAGCCATGAATGGAGACATCTTTATTGACATGTGGAAGGAAGAATTGTAGCAATACTCTCCAATGTGGAGCCATTTCACCCATGCTCTTTGCTGCTCCGAGACATAATTCCTAAGATAGCCCTCCAACCATTTGTTCACTATCTCAGTTTGACCATCTGTTTGAGGGTGATAGCTAGTGCTCGGAGTAAGCACTGTACCACTCATCTTGAAAATTTCTTGCCAAAAGGTGCTTAAGAACTTGCTGTCCCTATCACTCACAATGTTTTTTGGCAACCCATGCAATCTAAACACTTCATGGAAGAACAAATCTGCAACTTGGGCTGCTGAAAATGTGCTAGTGATGGCAAAAAAATGAGCGAACTTGGTCAATCTGTCCACTACAACATAAATACAATCTTTGCCTTGAGCCCTAGGCAATCCCGTGATGAAATCCATCGAAATGCTTTCCCACTTTTGATTTGGAATGGGAAGTGGCTGCAGTAGACCAGCTGGAAGGGAGTGCTCATTTTTGTTCATTTGACAAGTGCTACACTCCTTGATGTAACGCTGAACTTTCTCTTTCAACCCCTTCCAAGAGAACCTCTCTCGAATCTGCCTATATGTCTTGAAATATCCTTGATGACCAACAAGTGGGATGTCATGGAAAGTCATCAAAATCTTCTTCTTAAGTTTGGAATCAGCCACCAAAAAGATTCTTCCCTTGTAGTGTATCAACCCATCAACTACCTTGTACCTTTCATCATGAAAAGTACCTTCAATAATGCTGGTTGCAAACTGATTTTTGGCATAATCAGCAAGCAACATCTCCTTCCAATCAGCAGTAGGCTCACACAATTAGCTCAAATGAGGTCTTTTGAATAAAGCATCAGCCACAATGTTGTTCTTCCCTTTGACATACTCAATGTCAAAATCGTAAGCTTGAAGCTTACTCACCCACTTCTGCTGTCTTTCATTCAAATCCTTCTGATGCATGAAGTGCTTGAGACTATTGTGATCAGTCTTGACCACGAATTTGCTCCCCACCAGATATTGTTTGAATTTGGCTAATGCATGCATGATTGCAAGCATTTCTTTGTCATAGATAGAATAGGTCCTTTCTACGCCCCTTAGTTTTCTGCTTTCAAACACAATGGGATGCTTATCTTGCATCAAAACAGCCCCAACACCTTCCCTTGATGCATCACACTGTAACTCGAAAGGTTTGGAGAAATCTGGTATGGCCAATACTGGACAAGAACTCATGATTTTCTTGAACTTATCAAACACACTTTGAGCCTTTTCTGACCACATGAAAGCCCCCTTTTTAGTGAGGTCAGTAAGAGGAGCAGCACTTTGAGAGTAGCCCTTCACGAATCTTCTGTAGAAGCCACAAAGACCCAAGAACCCCTTCAAATGAGTCAAATTTTCTGGGGGTGGCCAATCAACTATTGCCTTGATCTTTTCAGGATCAACCTTCACCCCATCAGCGCTGATTATATGACCAAGGTAGAGCAGCTCCTTCATTCCAAATTCACATTTGGACTCTTTGGCAAACAAACTCTCTGATTCAAGAATGCTAAGCACTTCCTCCAAGTGCTTGAGATGTTCTTCCCACGTCTTGCTGAAGATGAGAATGTCATCAAAGAAGATCAACACAAATTTCGTCAACTGTTTTTGGAAAACTCTGTTCATGCAAGACTGGAAGGTGGCTGGAGCATTAGTCAACCCAAAGGGCATGACTAAGAACTCAAAATGACCATAATGGCATCTGAATGCCGTCTTCTCAACATTTGAACCTCTCATCCGGATTTGATAGTTGCCCGACCTCAAATCAATTTTTGAAAAGAACTTGGCACCATGTAACTCATCAATGAGCTCATCAATCCGAGGAATAGGATACCGATTCTTTATTGTGCTTTGATTCAAAGCACGATAATCCACACACATGCGGATGGTGCCATCCTTCTTCTTCACAAGAACTACAGTTGAAGCAAAGGGACTCTTGCTAGGACGAATGAAGCCCATCTCCAGGAGTTCTTTTATGTTCTTCTCAATCTCATCCTTTTGCTTCTTAGGATATCGATATGGTGTTGTGATGACTGGTTTGGCGCCTTCCTTGAGTTCAATGACATGCTCAGCTCCTCTTTCAGGAGGTGGCCCAGGAGGTAAATCAGCAAACACCTTACTCCTCTTGGTAAGTATAGACTGCATATCTGGAGGATATTCCCTCTTTGTCTCAACTGGACTAGCTGGAAGGACCATGCATTCCGCAGCCCACTCCACTTGGTCATGCCAAATCAGCCTCTCCATTCTTTTGAATGAAACTATTCGAGGACCTCCATTGGACATTCCTCTCAACACCACCTTCTTTCCATCCGATTGGAACTTGAGTTCCATTGTTTGTAGATTGAGAGAGATTTCACCAAGTGAACGTAACCATTGTATGCCAAGTACTGCATCTGTGTCACCAATAGTAACCACATAGAAGTCATCTTTGACTTCATAGTTGCCTAACTGCATGGACATGTTAGGAACTCTTCGGGTGCAGGAAATATGAAACCCATCAGCCACCATGACTTTAAAGCCTTCAAATTCTTCAGTTTTGAGACCTCTCTTTGCAACCACACCTTCATCAATGAAGTTATGCGTTGCACCAGTATCAATTAAGGCAACAATACGATGACCTCCAACTCCACCACGAACCTTGAAAGATTCGTTCTTTTGGAAACTAGAAAGTTGGGCAATAGGGTCCCCAACTCCTTGCTCATGATCGGACTCTTTTGTGGCTCTTTCTTCTTCGCTGTCCCCAAAATAAGACTGCTGATCAGACATATCAGATTCTGATCCGTAATCAGAATAGGTTCCCATTTGATTATAACGTCCTCTTCCAGGACATCTATGACCCTTAGTCCAAGGTTCTAAACATGTGTAACACTTGCCCTCCTTTCTGAGCTGTTCACGTTGCTCTTCGGTCAACTTAGGTGGAAACTTCTTGTGCTGATTAGAAGAATGTCTCTTATCCTTCTTATGGCTAAAGGGCTTAGGCCGAAATTTAGGCCTAGGGGCTGATAACTCCATACTTTGAGACTTCTTGATTGCTTCTTCAAGACTTGGTGGATTGAAAGCTTTAACCCACCCTTTCAAGGGTTCAACCAAACCTTCAGAAAACA
This sequence comes from Sequoia sempervirens, assembly GCA_007258455.2. Classification (NCBI taxonomy): domain Eukaryota; kingdom Viridiplantae; phylum Streptophyta; class Pinopsida; order Cupressales; family Cupressaceae; genus Sequoia; species Sequoia sempervirens. Next base: position 6,567,064 of record VDFB02000013.1, on the reverse strand, counting down.
AAACAACCAATCTTCTTTTAGTGATGTTGGGCACCATCACAGAAAGTCTTTGGAAATCAGCAATGTAAGAATCCAAGGAGCCTTGCTGCTTCAGTTGTGCAAGCTCACGAAATCTTACTTCAGGATCCTTAGTGTCGAACCTATCAATCAGCTTGTTGGTGAATTCTCCGTAGGTTCGAATAAGGTTATGGCCAAGTGTGACCAAACCATGGTACCGCCACTCATGGGCAGCTCCCTCCAAATGAAGTGTTGCAAACTTGATGGCATCTTCTTCTGGCATGGGACGAAGTGAAAGGTAGTTGTCTAACTTCTGTACCCACGATCTTGCTGAACACTTATCACTACCATCGAAGTGAGCCAATGACACCTTCCCAAGGGCTTGTTGAAAATCAGTTCTAGGAGCCATATGAGCACGGTTATCAACCCTTCCTCCGTTTCTTCTGTTTCTTTGGTTCAAGAATTGATCAAAGGACCATTGGTCTCTAAGATCAGGGGGTAAGGTGGCATACTCCAAGTAGGCTTGCCTGGCATCATCTGCAAAAGGAATGGCAGCTTCAACTTGCGTTTCCTCCCTCTGAGTGAATGTAGGAAAGAGCGGCCTAGAGGCTGATCCGCTAGAGGTGGCCTCATGCTGACCAATAGTTCTACTTCTTCCATTACCATTGTTCCCATTAACTCCACTGTTTTCTCCTGTACCATGGTTTTGATTAGGAATATGATTCTGAGGAGTTTGCTGGTCCATTCGTGCAAGTAACTGAGACATCAACTCAATCATCCCATCAAATTTCTTTTCCATCCTTTCATCTCTTTCATCCATGGCCTGCTTATGACTTTCAGTCATGTTCTCAACTGTTTTACCAGTATCTACTATTCTTCCTGTTTCTCTCAAAGCTTCTGACAAGGTATCTGCTTCTGGCACTGGCGGAAACTGTGTCTGTTGTCTTTTGGCCTGACTTTTGGTGAAGTATCTGCAATCACTGTCACTCATCTGACAACTGAATCACTGTAGGGCACAGGTTGGCAGAATCATGGCTCTGATACCACTGTAAAGAACCGGACCAATTTTTTTTTGTTTTTTGCAATGAGATTACAATTCAACACGCACCCGTTAAGGTTAGCATTAAATCAAAACGATGCGGAAAGTAACTCTAACCAGAATGTACACCAGGATCCTGATGTGGGCAAGGTGTGAGCATTGGTCAAAGGGTCTAATGCAAATGCAACTGAAAGGAACTCTAACCAAGAATGTGCCTGTGCAGATGAGCATATGGTCAGAGGATCAATGCATGATGAACAGAATGTAACCCTAACCAAGAATGGCGCCGAGTGATGGCGAGCATATGGTCAGAGGGTCCCTAGACTACTCAACTGAAAGCAAATAGGCGGCAAGCCAGCCTCTTCCACTTATTCAGTGGGAAATAAAATAGATTAAATGCAAGATAAGAGAGAATGGCTGATAGTACTACTAACAGCTTACAGTATGTCAGAATGATCATTTAAATCTAGAGTTTTTTCAAGTCTTCATTGCTGCAACTGTATAGAATGCCTTCCAAGGACCAAATGTAACTTTCGATGCTCAATCCCAACCAAAGAGACAACTTCTTAATTCTGGTATATCAGACCTGCAACTTAAAATGGATAAATCTGCAATACAATACTCACTAAAATACTCATATCTTGCTCAAATCTCACTCTAATGACATGGAATCAAATGCAGATTGCCCTAAGCATGAAGGCGCCCCAAATGAGACCTTAAAACCTCACCAAACAACTCCTATTCTTTTTGCACAAATCCCAAGACTACAGCAGAATGGTACAGCCCTCTTAAAGGGGCGATTTTGCTAAATAAAATCAGAATCTGCAAATTAAATTCCATAAACTTGCAAGTAGGGTCGCCCCAAGTAGACAAGATGATAAGAAGAACACCCAGAACAATATCTTTTTGTATTTTTGATTTATGAATGAAAACTGCCTACAGCTATGCAACATCAGCAACTCTGAAATATGACAAAATGCTTGAATAACATCTACCCAATGCAATGAAACTCAACTACAATGCAAAACAACCCAACTACAAGCTAACCTCTCAACTAGTTGCTATCTTTCAAGCAAGAAGATGAGCCAATGCTAGGAGGTGTGCTTTCCTCAAAGCGAGTGCCTGAAGACAATTCAACAGCATAACGGTGTAGTAGACAAAAGATCCCAAATGAAGAGTTGAGGCCTGAATATAAAGACATGAAGAGAACCATCTAGAAGCTTCAAGAAGGGCGCCCAAAACCCTAATTTCAAATTCAACATTTCCCTCCAAAAGATGGTGTCTTTTTTCACTTACTGAAATATTTCACTTTTTAAAATAAAAGTCAATCACCTTAGTAGGCGTCCATTTCACTTAGCTCAATATTTGACTTTTAAAACATAATTTATCTCCACGACGCCTTGACCCTTTAAGTCCCCTTTTTAAAAACAACATGAAGTTGTACTGCTAGGTAAAGGGGTGTTATAATAGTAAAATATAATATTATAACGAAAAATACTTATCTCTCCAAGAAAAATGCACCCAAGGCCAAAAACTGAAGTGCCAGCTGAACCAACTGAAGAAGAAGACCAACTGAACTGAACCCAACCTGTCCACTGCTAAAAATAGAATTTACTAAAAATAGTAAATTCATGAAGTTGCTCAGAATGCCAAACTGACCATACCACCGCGAAGCTCTCTGAAAACCCAGAAAGAATCCGCAATCCGATTTCCAAACTTCAAGCAAGAACCTCCTCAAAATTAGGAAACCCTAATTTTACCATTCGAGTAGCCTACGGGTCTCCAGAATAGACCAACGGTCAACTGCAACGGTCACATTTGAGAAGGGGACATTACAAGATCTTTTATAGCAATTTGACATGACAATTGAGATTTGACGTTCTTCATCATTCCCTTATTAATTTTAATACAAAGGCTATACTTCCCCTCTTAATAATAAACACAAGATAAATGTTGAAGTATGAACTGCACTATATGAGAGTTGAATGTATGCCACATTTTCATTTTAAATCTTAGGATTATAAGTCCAAAAGGACTGAATCTTGTTGGAATTTTTGTCATTGATGCCAAGGTTTAATTGAGCTGGTTGCCTGTTTGGTTGAGCTGCTTGAGCTCCGTACTTGCCTGCTTCGGCTACTTGTGTGTCTGGTTAAGCAGCTTGAGCTCCTTGGTTGCCTACTTCAGCTGCCTATGTGTTTGTTTGAGCTGGTTGGGTGTTTGCTTCAGCAGGTTGCTTGTGTGCTTCACTTGCTTGCTAGCCGACTTGTCAGCCTCCTTTTTATTTTCTGCCCAGTGGAGCTTAAAAAGTGCCAAATCATGTAAGCAAAGTCTGATTTAAAAGGTCAATATTGTAACACCTATGTTAATGTTTTGAGGATGTTTTATTTATTTGAAGCAGCTAAGTTTTTCATCATGGTTCTTAAAATTTAAAATGAAGACATGCGTGGCATATTATTGCTGAGGTTTTCATTCTTAAAAGAATAAAACGAAAGTGTAAAGGCATTTTCAGTTTATGAAGTGGCTCTTCTTTACTATGTGTCAGCATTTGCAGAGTAACGTGTTTGGAATGAGCAGCCAATATTATTGGCTTCATCATGGACTTGATGTATTGGGTGAAATAGATATGCTCTTAATGCTGCTACAGGGCAGCTTATTGTATTTACGTGAGTTCTCTATTTTTGAAGACGTCTTCTATACTGAGTCATGAATGTTCAGCAGAGACGTGTTTTCAACTTATTTCACCTTCGCTGTTTTTGGTTGAGTTATCTTGGAGGCGTGTATTCAGACTTTAGGTCTGTGATGGCTTTTATTTGTGTGGTGGCGACTTCAAAAATTGATATTGGGCGGTTCCATTAAAAAGATTAAAAAGGAGAAGTCGTGTAAACTTAATGATGATGGTTTCATGACACAGCTCTTCTATTGAAAATGTTTGATGAATATCATCGATTTTCTAAGTGTGCCGTGTGAGATGGGCGATGGTTTAAGTGGTGGACGTTGTGTCATTTTCCTTAATTATGGATAGTATTCTTTATCACTGACCATTTCTGGAGAAGTTTTCTATTATGGGCTATGTATGCGAGTGAAAGAAGATTTATTTTTTGGTGGAGACAGCTCTTAATTAAATTCCTGACCATTATTCTGGCGATTCCTTTTATTGCGTCGGTTTCTGATATTGTGGTCGACTCTTTTTAGAAGGCACGATTCTTATTTGTTTGGCGGATAATATAATGGAATTGCATTTTTCTTGTGCCATGACTTCAGGTTATTGGACGTGATTTGTTTGCAGGTGTTCTCCTTAAAATTTCTGCCTGCTATTTTTGAGGGCGGCTATTGCTAATGGCTGTGTTTTTTAAAAGACATGTTATTCTGAAAAAGATGTTTTTTTTGGATTGAAGTTGGTAGAATATGCTTGGGCTAAGTTTGGTGAGAATTATTGGAGTTCATGAAATATGTGTTGGACTGGTTATGTTGAAAAAATTCAATTTTTTGGGTCTATCTATGTATGCCAATGAACTGTGACGATGCTGTTTCAGTTTGAGCAGTTTTTGTGTGGATGTTTCTTTGAGGTTGGTGCCTCTGCTTGTAAAGAGTTGGTGCTCTGAAATTGTTCTGTGAGTTGGTGCTCACTCTTTGTAACTTGGGTTGGTGCCCAATCTGTTAGTGAAAGAATCTGTTGAACCGTGGTTTTTTACCCGAAAGGGTTTTCCACGTGATAAATCTTGGTGTCTCTGTCTTTATGCTTTCCTTCTCTCTATTTTTTAGTTTTAAAGTTCGAAATTGCTCTATGGTTTTCAAATACAGATTCACCCCCCCCTCTCAGTATTTGTTGTGTGACTTTCAAATCTCTCCAATGGATTCACCTCACCACCATCATGTGCCAAAGAGAGCTAAGTAACCTCCAAATCAAGATTGAAACAAGTATTAAAACCTAATTAAGTACAAAACATGATTGTACATGATCTGTCACTATGTCAAGTTTCTTATGAATATTAAACAGTCAAGCTCATAACATTTTCAATTGTGTTAAGGTACAGCTATCACACAAACAATTAGGATTCAGTAAACATATTCCTAACATCATAAGGTCTCCATTTTATGATGTATAGTTAAGCATTAGCACTTCACCCTAGGGTATACTCTTACCTACTATACATAACATAGCTATCCCATGTATGGTCTATCATCCATAAAGAAACTCTAACACATCTATGGACAGAGCATTTCTTTTGCTGTCAAACAATGTTCTTAATCCAAAATAACATTATGCCCATCTAAGTTTGCCTTGATACAATAGTATTCATTGGAAGGAACCTTGAATAACCATGCCACAAAACTCACACTGGTGCACTTAAGTTCATACAGAAGAAGGAAATTAGTTTATTAGATTCCTACCACCTATCTATGAAGAGATTCTATTGCAGAATAAAGATCATTTATTGGGAAAAAGGGCCTTATTTTTACTAAGGCAGATAATAGCATCTACAGTGCACCACTATAATGTTCCTAGGTTTTGCATCTTGGGTGAGGGGGAAGGAAGACCGACATTAATAGAAAACATCACCATTAAGATCATAGATGTGTGTCATGCTTCCAATCCTCATCTTAATATGTGGAAAGCTCACCTTTTAGAGATATCCGTGTTATTGTGCAAATGTTGGATCCACCAAATAGGTCCTTTGCCAATACAAGTGATGATAAAAGAGAAATCAATTTTTTGGTTGATGAACTTTCGTCCTTCCTCTCTAAGGATGAGGGAAAGCTTATCTTTAATTATTAGGATACCTCACTTTGAAGTAAAGGCAAAAACATATCTTGATTCAAATTTGCAACTTGAGATAATATTAGAGTAGCGCAAAGGAAGTGGACTTGTAAGAAAGATCCTCATAAAAGAAAAGTTAGAAGATGCATACACCAAGCCTTTTCCTATTTGGAGTCATCTTGAACACTCTATCTATGATTGTTCCACATTAAAATTGCTTGAGGACAAGCAATCTTGGGTAGGGCGGATTTTAATGTCCCCTTTTTGAAATAGGACTTAATAATAAATAATAATAAGAAAATTAAAATAAAAAAGGGCGAATAGGCGCTACCAAGGGTGAATAGGTCGGTACCAACCCCACCGTCCCATTCGCCCTTGGTACCAACCTAGGCTCCGTCACCACTAGGGCTTTGCCCACCGACTTGCGCTTCACCACCAATGAGCCTGTGCTGCACCACCACCTTATATTCCTTATAAATATAGTATAATTAAAATTGAATTAAGTTTAATAAATGGTCAAAAGGCATGAAATGAAGTGTTGTGACTCCCTCAAACATGAGATATAAAAGGAATTTGAGTTCATTTGAAAAAGGGGAGGAGAAAAACAAGGGAGCATATGAATCAAGGAGGTATTAATGGAAGAAGAAAGGAATGGGAAGAAAATAAGGAAGTGACTCTTTTGAAGGGCAGAAATTATGAAGGGTTGTACTCTTTCAAAGGGTGGCAATTGTGAAAGGTTGTGACTCTTGCAAAGGGAAGACATGATGAAGAGGTGTGACTTTTCCCTTACATTGGAAAATATAAAGGGGAGAAGGTTTCATTTGAGAAGGACATGCAAGAGATATCAATTTGGAAAAATAATTTATTATTCTCAAAAAGGCAGCAACGAAGGGTGGTGACTCAATTCTTATGAAAAGTGGTGACTCTTTCACCAATAAAGTATAAAGGAGAAATCATTCCAAGCATTCAGGGTTCACTTATCAATCATCACTCACCAATGTATCAAATCAGCACTCATGAATCCATCAAATCAATCATCAATTATCAAATCAAGCAAACAATCAATCAGCAAATCATCATCATAAATTATCAATTCATTCATTCAATCAAACATTCAAACACCCATCATTCAAACATCAACTATTCAAGCATCAACCATACTAGCCTCGGATCATTCAAATATCAATCATTAAGACAATGTAAATAAGACCCCCAATATTTTTTGAAAGTTCATTGTATGCTATTTGTATGTTTGCTGATATGTTTGTGTTTGTTTTTCAATGCGTTTCAGATGTATGCAACATAAAGGATTAATTTGCAATTGACAAGTAAACGCTAGATAATAATGCCTTTCAATAGAAATTGCAATAAACATCAAGAGCATACTTTTTCAGTTTAAAATCAGAATATTACAATGAGTTATCAGACCTGATATATGAAGTTTCAGACCTGATAATGACTTGGTAATAGCAGCAATATGATTCCAGACACCTCCAACTCCCAGGGCAATCAAGCAATGTTTGTCTCTGAGTTTCCATCACCTCAAAAACCACTAACCAGCACTGAATATTGAACTAGAACAAAGGTTATACAACAGCAACCCTTGCTCAATGATGCACAGGAAAGTGTGCCGCCTAGAGAGGTTCGACTTGCTTTAGAAAATGCAAATCTTCGCTAAACACTGCAAGTGAATATTCAAAATGGGGTGCCTTGAGCAAAGGATTCCAATGATGCAATACCCAGAATGGAATCTCAAGCCAATGAAGAAATATGAGCAAATTATCAGTTTCAGCCCTGTGTCGCCTGGAGAAGCTCAACCTGCTTTAGAAAATTCAAATCTTCACCCAAAAATTACAATCTAGTACTCAAAACAATCGGCAAGATAACGGCCTTCCAATGAATCAATACCCAGAATAATATCTTCAACCGATAATGAGCAATGAGCAAATAACTAGATTCAGGTCTGTTGACGGGTGTTTTATGACCGCACCAACACAGAATAAAGTTACCAACGGCTACTCTATTCTCTCTTGATCAAAGTTTCTTGCATGCTAAGATTGCGAGAGAGATCATACATTCAACTCCAAGGTTCCTTTATGCAGTGGAATAGATTCAGTTGGTTTGTTGTGATTTGCTGGTATCACGAGGGGACTTACGTAATTGTTCAACTTGAAGCTCAAAGAGAAAGGAGTTTTCACAAGATTCGAAAGATTTTCAATGAAGTTTAGGTTTCCTAATACTAACCAAAAAATATTGAATGTAAATGGATGTAGGGTTTAGAAAAGCTATGGACTAATCTTGGCGCAGGATGTAGCGATCAACTTTCACAAGCCTCAACCAGACTTTGCTTTACCTCGTTTCGGACAACTTCCACAAAGTCGGTGCAATCTTCAAGGGGGTGACTAAAGATATTCAAATCACAATTTAACATGAAGACACCGTCACAACGACGCATATCAGCATGCAAATCACAATTGAAGTGAAGTCCAAAAATGCTCCAGTTGACCACGCAAGGCGAACACACCATCAGTGAGCCTGCTAGTGGTATGGATAAGTGAAGCTTGCTTAAATCAAACACCACACTCCACAACTACCATCTATTTGTATGAAATGAAATCTACTATATTTTAAGCTACTTTAAGATTCTATACGAATTGGAAGGGCGAAGAAATCTAAATCTTGCTAGCTACTCACAACAAAAGATGAGACCATCATCAATGAAAACTCTTTTTATTATGAGAGTGTTCACAACAACTTCTTACAAAGCTTTCAATGGAAAGACTTTCCTTCCTTTTCAATCTATGCTAACAATCTATGCGATATCTAAGTTGTCTGTCTATCTTCTGCTATTCTAATCTAATAATGTACAAATGAGGGGGGATGCCCCTTTTATAGTTGGCCTCTTTCAATGGATGGCCTAGATTCAATTACAATGGACGGCTCAGATCGAGCCACTTAAGCCCTAACCCTAAAAATTGCCATCAAGAAGAGTGGGGTAATAAATGAGCAAAGATTCCCACTTTCTTCTTTTGACCACTATAAGCAATTACTGTCCACCATCTTCTAGAAGATTCTTGTCCATTGTTCTTCTCTTTGACTGCAAATTCGATGAATCTGGCCGACGTAGCTTCAACTTCCTGAACTGGCATGGCAGGCATGTTTTTAATTTGAAACTTCAAGACTGCAACTTTTTCTCTTGCTTGATGATGATTTCCTCCGTCATTTTTTTAACTTTGAAGTGCCTGAGGATGATTTTCAACGCCCAGGCCTTCATTATTTCTCCATTCCTGAATCTGGAAGATTTTCTTGTCTTGGACTCGATCACTTCTTCCTTGCCACCTGCCTTCCTGAGTTAGGTGCATATTGGATTTTTGAGGAAAAATTCCAACACTTAGCCATTTCTTCTAACATCTCTCTTCATGATTTTATCTCCTTCCAAAGTCGTAATACTGTCTCGGAGTATCTGTTCCATCACTTCAAGTCCTCCCACTTTGGTCCTGGCGTTCATCCTGCAAAACAAATAAAAGGAAGAGCATCAAAACATTTAATAATGTAAACTCACTTCACTTACCTGATCTCCATACTCCGATTTCCAAGGTCTGGTTGATCTCTGGATTTGATAGAATTCATCACTTTCTCTAGCACAACTTTTGCCTTCTTCATAACTTTTCATCATGGGTACGTTTAACATCCGTAGGCTGGACGTATATCATCTTGATGTTTTCATCTTCTTGCCTTAGCCATTTCATTCACCTATCTTATCCATCTTCTTTTAGGAGCTTGACACTTCATCCTGAGGGCGTATATTCACCTTGTATTCTGAGTTTGTGCCTTAGAAACTTTTTCCATTTCTGAGGGTATATTTGGAGGGGCTATCTCTGCATCTTAGGCCTTAGAAGATTTTGTGTCATATACCTACCTCTTGGGCGCATTCGACTCCGCCTGCTTCATTTTCATGACTTAGAATTTTTTTATGCCACCTACTTATCCTGGGAGCATTCACCACCTTGAACTTCATATTTCTTCCTTAGAAAATCTTCTCACCCACCTTGATTCTGGCGTATGTAAGCTTGGGCGCAATTAGGCCTTTGTGTCTTCATTTTTTCTAACTTAGCCAATTTCTCAAACTCCTTGAACACATTCCTCTATGGGCGCATTTGAGTGGTCTTCCTTCAATTTCTCATCAACTTACTCCCTGTTCTTCTTTGGGCGTATTTTAAGAGTCCTCATCTTGGGCGCAATTCCTAAGGTCAACTTTCATTTTTACTACTTAGAATATTTTTGAAGTCTTCCATGTTGCTAGGGCGCATTTCAAGGGGTGTTAGGCAACTTTTCATTACTTAGAAAATTTTTCATCACCTTGCTTCATGATGGGCGCATTCGAGGGGTCAAGCTTCCATTTTACTTGCCTTAGAAAATCCTCCAGCCCTCTCCTTCACATTGGGCGCATTTGACCTCCTGTACTTTGATTTTCAATACTCAGATAAATTTCATGGCATCTTCAAGTGATAGGGCGCATTTGGGGGTCTGGGGTTTCATTTTCCACGCCTTAGTCAATTTGTTACTTCCTCTTTCAAGTAGGGCGCATAAAGGGGTGTCTCCTTCTAGTTTTCCACACTTAGAAAAATTTCTTACCCACCTCCCCTTCAAGGGCGCATTTTACCCCTTGTACTTCCATTTTGAACACTTAAACAATTTTCTTATTTCTACCCAGGCTTGGGCACATTTCACACCATCTTCTCTCATGTTGAACACTTAGAAACTTTTCAACCTTCTCCTTCACTTTGGGCACATCTACCCCTCTGGGCCTTCACTTTCGACGCCTTAGGCAATTTCTAATCAACATCCCCTTGATGGGCGCATTTGGGGTGTTCAACTTCCACTTTGCAAGACTTAAAAACTTTTCCAACCACCTTCCTTGAGATGGGCACATTTTGATGGGTCTACCTCCAATTTCCACAGACTTAGAATTTTTCAAGCCATCCTCCTCAGCTAGGGCGCATTCTAGGTCTTGTGCTTCCATCTTTACAAGCACTTAGAAATATTTTGAACTCATTCCTTTCCTAGGGCGCATTTGAGGGGTCTAACTTCAAGTTTCCTCAGACTTAGAGAATTTTTTGAGCTTCCTTGACAACTTGGGCGCATTTGACCCTTCCTCCTGCCATTTTCCGACACTTACAAAAATTCTCATGCATCTTGTTCCTTGGGGTGCATTCTGGGTGGGTTCAAGGAATTTTCCTTGCCTTAGAAATTTCTTGAGCCTCCTGCCCATGATGGGCGCATTTAGGGGGGGGGAAGGAATTTCCGATGCCTTAGAATATTTTCTCACCACTACCCTCCTCCTTGGGCGCATATCAGGGGTGGAGGAGGAACTTTTAACATCTTAGACAAATTTTACCATGCCAGCCCATCAACTTGGGCGCATTTGCCAGGGGGTGGAGGAATTTTTGTTGCCTTAGAATATTTTTCTCACCTCCACCTTCAGCATGGCGCATTTGATGGGTTGAGGAGGAATTTCCAACCTTAGGCGTTTTTCTCCATGACCTTGCAAGTTGGGCGCATTCTTGGGGGGCTACAGGAATTCATGCCAGTTTTTGCAACTTAGAATTTTCTTCAAACATCTTCTCTCAACCTGGGCGCATTTGGGAGGGTTTCTTGCCATTTTTCATGACTTAGACAATTTTTGTGCCCTTCTGCCCTTGTTTACTATTTTTAGTAAATCCCCTAATTTTCATACTTCTGCAACTTGGATTGACTTGAAATTCGCGCCACAGGATCCTCATAACCTGTTTGTCCTGTTCACACTGGTACCTCGCGTTGACTTGCTATTTATAGCCTGTTTCCGGAGTGACTTACTATAAATAGTAAGTGCTCAGATTGCCTTCAAATTTTACCAGTGGATTGCTTGAAGGATGTTGATCGTGATGAGATAGATCAGTTTTCAAAGATTCTGGCATTATACCCCTCATTTTGAGTCCCGAAGCTGAAAACCCTAACCTGACTTGCATGTGGCTCAAATGACCTCTGTTTGACCTCGTTTCTGTTGCATGTTGCTCTATTCGTGATACTGAAGTGCTGGGGAGCTACTGGAGTGATCCTACTAAAAATAGTAAGTGTTTGAAAAAATGACCAATCAGCTTCTGGGTGAGTTTGCATGTCACACTGCCCGAGAGATCTCAAAAAACCCAGAAAAACCCAGTAAACTGGTCTGCATGCAAGCACTGGCTCAAAATAGCAAATTCCTGAAAAGTGATCAACTCTGCCTGCATGTCACATCATTGCGAAGCTCTCGAAAAACCCATAAAGAATATCCTGACATGCGTTGAAAATTCCTACGTGCAAACCCTAAAAATAGCCTCAGAAGCCATAATCGATAAAAGTTATCATCTCAGTTTGCATGTTATATCATTGCGAAGGTCTTGAAAAACCCAAAAAGATTCTCTAGACATGCACTGAAAAAACACACATGCAAACCCTAAAAACGGCTCCTGAAGCTCAGATTGCTAAAAATAGCAAGTTATCCGTTTGCGCTCAAATTTTGCAAGTGAGGAGCTCTAAGTCTTCTAAGTGCAGTGCAACAGTCAGAATTTGAAGAACCCTAGAAAATAGGCCCCAAATTGATACTTATTAAAAATAGAAAGTTGTCAGAATTCAGCGAAAACTCAGTGGGAACTTGCTAGAAGCCTTCTGAATGTGATGCTAAGCTCAAATTTCAATTTGCCAACTCAATTTGACCTCAAAATAGCTTGAAGATTCAAAACCCTAATCTGTCAAGATGCACTCTAGACTTAACCAAAATTCCCAATCCAGGTCAAAAAATAGGTACATCACCAGAAAGATACAAAGAACAGAGAGAGACAGACACAAGACTAAAGCCAAAAGACCCGAATGAAGCAAAAATTAGGGGGTCCCCATTTTGAATGGGGTGATGTGTGAAAAGGTCACAACAAGGTCTAAAGTAAAGTCTTCTGTAAAATGATTAAAACACACCAAAATGAAGTTTAATCTTCACCAAATCGCAACAATATTATCACCAACCAAAATCTCACAAACCAACTTCAAAATATGATCGAAATCTTCTTTCCAAAACTCTGTAACTTGCAATCTTGTAAGCTCAAATGAAGCTCCTATATGAAGCCTCCAAATTCCTCTCTTGATGTGGTCTTTCACACACGAAGAAAGGCGATCTTACAAAGGTTTTCGTCTCAACAAGTCGATATCAAACCCCAGAGCCAAGCTCCAAAGCCAAGCACAGTAATATCCAAAACATCCATAAGCTGAAAATGACCTCAAAAGAAGTTTTTATAATTTCTCCAGCAACCCTAAAAAGCACTCATTTCCAAAAGCCTTTTTATTTGATTTAATTTTAAATCCTTCTTCAACTTGGGCACCCAAAGAGGAGGCATTAAAATAAATCTTTTAATATCAATTTTAACTTGAGCCTTTTTAAATAAAATTAACTTCTTTTATTACTTAGGCATCCCTCCCCTTTTTTGCAATATTAAATATTTTAAAAGCACTTTATAATGAGTTTAAGTCATTGAACTAGGCGACATGATACTTTTTATGTCCCCTCAGGACCCTTAGTGATAAAATATAAAGTTACCTTATAATAGACCTTTTTTGAAGCATAAATCAAATATTAAATTGATTTAGCCTTAGTAACCTTATAACAATTGAATTTTGTGCTGAGTGACCCGACTGACTGGGACCCGTTGACCCAAATTGACTTACTATTTTTAGAAAGTACTAAAAATAGTAAATTGTGCCCTAAAACTTGAACCGAAGAGAAGTTGAAATGCTTGAAAGGGCTCTCCAAAGACCGAAACACCGCACCAATCCCCCTGCCAAAAATAGCACTTACTAAAAATAGTAAGTGTGCCTGAATCATCCCAACTGAAAAAGGACGTCGTAAAAATGGGGACATTACAATCTGCCCTTCCCAAAGATTGCTTGTCCTCAAGCAATGCCAGTAGAACTCTGCAATCCACAACCAAATCCATGCCACAACCCGAAATGATTCTTGGGTCCCAAATAATTCTAGGTGGCCTGTAATCCCAACTGCTCAACTTCCTACCCTGCGATGCACCAACACCCGAAGTCTCCTGATTGTCACTAGTAAGAAGAGTGATAAAGTGCCACCAAAACTCAACCCACTCCTCAGAAATATGACCCTCAAGAGAACCAAGCTGGGGTGCCACAAGATTAAGCTCGGAAAATACCACACTGGCTCTGTCAACCCAAACGGTCACTGCCCTAGAACTCAGTGTGATTCTCGGGTTCCAAGTGAGTCTTAGAAAAATGACACCATGCTGAAGCTGCGCCACACTGATCATAACAGATTGTCCAATGTCAGCTAACCGCACTCTCCTATCCTGGACCATCAGAAAAATAAGATCATCAAAGCCCGAACTGAAAAGCCCGATGAGACTAAAATCAATGTCATGGAATATGCCCTGCCACAACAACTCAGAGAAGGATGCGTCACTAAACTCACTGCCAACCACATCCCTGGTCTCCATGAAAATCACCCTGCTCAACCATAAAAGATTACTCTCGGCATGATTCCACATCATAGCCAAACTATGTAACCAATCATCCACTACCACATCACTGAAATCAACCAACCAAATAAAGCCAATGCTGTAGCTAGCCGAAATCATGACATTAACATTCAACCTCCGAGTGTCAAAAGAAAGGTCCAAAACACACCAACTTACCCAAACCATTGCAACATGCACTAGAGTGGAAAAAATGAATGGGTATATAGCGTGCAGATGAATGCTCATGGCTGGCTGTCCCAAGGTCTGCCCAACCACAAAATCAAACCGCACACTAAAATATGATGTCACATCCAACGAGAGGAAGTAGTGGCAGCGATAAGCAAACTCAAATCCCATTGGAAAGAGCGGAGAGACGTGTATGAAGGTACCAACAGAGTCATCTCCTGGAATCAATTCATCTCCACCGTCAAGCCTCAACCATAAAGTACTCCACTCCTGAACGGAGGGAACCATCCAACTAGTCTGCAAGTCTGATGACGAAGTCATGTGCAAGCTGGTCAGAGTATGAACAGCAGTATCAAAATCACAAGTAGACCCACCTTGACAATTCCGTGTCAACGCCTCATGTCTAGAAACTACACCTAGGTCCCAAGCCTAGTTATCCAATTCACACGCATCAGTGGACTTGCCCAAGTCTCCATCTTCCAACTCAAAAAGTGGATTGTCAAGAGTCAAATCAGTGTCCCACTCAAATAAAGGATTATCATTAGCCCGAAGGTTGTTCTCAACTCCCAATTCCAAACAGTCCTCTTGCTGATCCGAACTCATATTTTCTGATTTTCTTGGGCATTGAGCAAGGTCAAACTCCCCCTGGATGTGATCAAGCTCCATCATTACCTATTTGATTTCGCTTGCCCTTTCTCTACCTTCTTGCTCATTCAACTGTTGGGTCTTGTAAAGTTGATCATTTGCTTCAAGAAATGACTCCTGGACACTTTCCAAAGCAATCTTCGTGGAGTTTAGCTCACTGGTGAGCTTACTAACCTCTCCCCTTAACTGCTTAGTCAAAGTTAAGGTGTCATTTGCAAACTTAGTAGCTATGTCCTTATCATGCATCATGTGTAAGTAAGCTGTTTTAAACTCCTCCATAGAGCTCTTCAATGCATGTAAATCAGCCAATGAAACATTAAGCTCACTTTGTCCCTTAGTAGCTTTGTGAATTAAATTTTGCACGTGTATGTCTGCTGTCCATACTAAATAAAATGTGCACCTCATCCTCAGTTGAAATCAAGAGTTGTCTTTTCCAATCATGATCAAATGAAAATGATGAACTACTGTTTTGTGACTTGCAAAAATCAGAACTTTCATACTTACTATCAATGTCTCCATCGCTGTCCCAAACCACTTGAGCCTCTCCTTGTTCTTTCTCAAAGGTGGATTGTGAATCCCAAACAACAAGGCTACTAGTTCCTTGATCACGTTCAACTTCTTGCCATGTGAAATATGATATGATTTCTTGTTCACGAACAACTTCATCAATGCCATCTACGTTTTCTTCCTTGCACAAATGTGGAGCTGAAGTAAGGACAGCACTATAGCTGAAAGGAGATTCATCCCATTCCGGTCCTTTGTCATACTTGCAAGCCAACTCACCTGTTTTCCAACGCACTTGGGTATCTTCCCCTTCATTCCCAGTATCAAACTGTGAATCCATATCAACCAAGCTGCGAGGTCTAGGTTCAAAATCAGCAACCTGCCAAGTGAAATCAGATTCCCTTTCAAAGTTAAAATCATCTCTTTCTAAGCCACCCTCTATGCAAGACTCTTGGGATGAAGTAGGAACTTCATTACCAACCAAATTAGTTTCATGCCAAGGTAAATCCTCATCAAACTTAGGTGCCAACACACTCGGATCCCATGTGAAGAAAGGCTGATCACTTTGTTTAGTAGATAAGTAATCTTTTTGCTCCTCATACGTAAATGCCTTCCTGAACAAGTCATTCTCCATCTCATCATCACTGGAATCAATATAATCATCTCTCCCCCTAGTCTTAGGTTTGAGATCAAACCCAAACCCACCTGCGTTATCATCCACAAAGAAGAATGAATGATCATCAAAGGCTGATTTGAAAGCATCATCATTTATTATTTCTCTGTGCCCATCATCCAAGGGTACCTTAGTGAATATATCATCAAAATCTGCTCCGCTAAAAACACCAAGGTAGCTATTAGTCTTAGAGTCATCACTAGATAAGTCTGAACTAGTATCCAAGATTTCCATCTTGTCTTTCCTTTCATGCGAAACCTTATCTATAGTGCTCTCATGCATGATCAAAGAATTATCAAGAAGCTCTATTTTACTTTCCTTTGGCACAAAATCAGCAACTTCACCTGATTTTTCTGTTGTAAACTCCTCTTCAATCTCCTGCTCTTTGCTGATTGCATGTGAACTCAACTCTGCCACCTCCCTGGTGAGTAATTCTGGTTCCTTCTTGTCAAACTTCTCTATGAGTCTCTTAGTGAACCCAGTATATGATGTAATCTGAGTATGCTCCAAAATGACCATATCATGGTACCACCACCTGTGTGCAGCTCCATCAAGGTGCATAGCAGCATATTTTATGGACTCTTCTTCAAGCATGGGGTTTTGATCAAAGTATGTGTCCACCCTCTGAATCCATGCACTCATTGAAATCTCTCTGGACCCGTCAAATAAAGGAATGCCAAGTTCTCTAACTTTCCATCGAAGATCATTAAGGTGTCCTCTATGGCCCTTGATGGGCGTGTGACTCATCCTGAGCTCTAAATAAGCTCGCAGTGACATGTCATGTTGGAAACCGGGCCTTGTAGCTAACCAGTCCTTTTTAAATCTTTCCTGCTGCTCAACTAAGGTGAGTTCTACTGATGCTTCTGTTCTTAGCGGAGAGTTAGCAAATTGGGTCTCGTCATGACTCTCTCATGCTGATTTTCAACCCTGTGTTGCCCAACTCCATTGCCTTGTCCCATTTTGTCCATCTTATGTATTAGCTGTGCCATACGCTGATTGGTTTCTTGTGTCAGTTGAGATTTTTTATCTTGTTCCTTGACCAATGTTTCGAGGAGTTGCAACATACGATCACCCATGATTTTTAATATTTTCTTTCACAGTCTCTATTGCTCAAATTTTTTTTTATCACCCACTAGCAGGTAGGATGATTTGGCTTTGATAGCACTGTAATATAAGACCTCCAATATTTTTGAAAGTTCATTGTATGCTATTTGTATGTTTGCTGATATGTTTGTGCTTGTTTTTCAATGCGTTTCAGATGTATGCAACATAAAGGATTGATTTGCAATTGACAAGTAAATGCTAGATAATAATGCCTTTCAATAGAAATTGCAATAAACATCAAGAGCATACATTTTCAGTTTAAAATCAGAATATTACAATGGGTTATCAGACCTGATATATGAAGTTTCAGACCTGATAATGACTTGGTAACAGCAGCAATATGATTCCAGACACCTCCAACTGCCAGGGCGATCAAGCAATGTTTGTCTCTGAGTTTCCAGCACCTCAAAAACCACTAACCAGCATTGAATATTGAACTAGAACAAAGGTTATACAACAACAACCCTTGCTCAATGATGCACAGGAAAGTGCGCCACCTGGAGAAGCTTGACCTGCTTTAGAAAATGCAAATCTTCGCCAAACATTGCAAGTGAATATTCAAAATGGGGCGCCTTGAGCTAAGGATTCCAATGATGCAATACCTAGAATGGAATCTCGAGCCAATGAGGAAATATGAGCAAATTATCAGTTTCAGCCTTGCGTCGCCTGAAGAAGCTCAACTTGCTTTAGAAAATTCAAATCTTCACCCAAAAATTACAATCTAGTACTCAAAATGATCGGCAAGAGAAGGGCCTTCCAATGGATCAATACCTAGAATAATATCTTCAACCGATAATGAGCAATGAGCAAATAACCAGATTCAGGTCCAAAGTAAAGTCTTCTGTAAAATGATTAAAACACACCAAAATGAAGTTTAATCTTCACCAAATCGCAGCAATATTCTCACCAACCAAAATCTCACAAACCAACTGCAAAATATGATCAAAATCTTCTTTCCAAAACTCTGTAACTTGCAATCTTGTAAAGCTCAAATGAAGCTTCTGTATGAAGCCTCCAAATTCCTCTCTTGATGTGGTCTTTCACACATGAAGAAAGGCGATCTTGCAGAGGTTTTCGTCTCAACAAGTCGATATCAAACCCCAGAGCCAAGCTCCAAAGCCAAGCACAATAATATCCAAAACATCCATAAGCTAAAAATGACTTCAAAAGAAGTTTTTATAATTTCTCCAGCAACCCTAAAAAGCACCCATTTCCAAAAGCCTTTTTATTTGATTTAATTTTAAATCCTTCTTCAACTTGGGCACCCAAAGAGGAGTCATTAAAATAAATCTTTTAATATCAATTTTAACTTTAGCCTTTTTAAATAAAATTAACTTCTTTTATTACTTAGGCATCCCTCCCCTTTTTTGCAATATTAAATATTTTAAAAGCACTTTAAAATGACTTTAAGTTATTGAACTAGGCGCCATGGTACTTTTTATGTCCCCTTATGATCCGGGGGACAATTTTTCAGTGAAAATTGAAGTGTTCCCAATGCTCCAGATTTTAGCTTCATCAGAAAGAGAACGACGTCCTGGTTCCAACGCAACTTGAACGGGTCAAAAAGGACTCCGTTTGTGCAAGTTACGGCCAGTCAAACTGGCTTCAGGGGCGTCCAGAAGGCGGAAAAAATAATCATCTCGGAAATCGACGGAACCAGCGTCATCGCGAAGAGCTCGTCGAGACGATTCCGACGGCGTTCGTTTCGTCGAAATCCGACATCGTATGCTCGAGTTACAAGCAGTCAAACTTCAGTCAACTTGAGGGTACGGATGATGACGTCAGCAGATTGTCCGTACTGTACGGAATCCACATGGTCGAATTTCAACGAAGCACGTGGCATACGAGTCATCTGTACGAACCAATCACTGGTTGACACGTGTCCATCCGTACGTTCCGTACATCACTGTCAGCAGCACACGTGGCAGTCTAGTCATCATCCGAGTCAGTATATCTGGCGAATAGGAGCTCGACACGTGGACAGTGAGTCAGCAGGTTCTGGCGAATGGTGTTGTGACACGTGGCTCTGAGTCAGCTTACCGGTCATCTTCGACAGCGGACACATCTGCAGGTATTAGCCAATAATGGCTTGACACGTGGCATTATCGCTGTGCTCGTCGTTGTTCTATTCATCCGCAGGTTTGTTTTTCCGTGGGAACAAAATTGGTAACAGGTTTTGAACCCGTGATCCCCTGCGGAACGGCCGGGGTTTTAACCGTTGCACTGCTAGCGGTTGTCTTTGCTATGTATAGTGTTTGGTCATTTTTCTTGTGATGCGTTGTTGGAATTAGGGGTAAACCGTGGTCGGCGGGGTTGGAACCGCCGACCACCGATATAACAAAAGGATTTGTAACCACTGCGCCACGCGAAACTTTCTAATATTATAGTGGCAGCAGTTTGTTTTGTTGACTGTTTATTGGCCGAGCCTTAACAAAAAGGCATATTAAGCCAAATAGATAAGATACACTGTAACCACCCAAAACAAGAAGATTGCAGAGGATAAACCAGTCATGATACGAACTGATAGAGGGAGATATGTGTTTATCTTGGTGGTTAGGCCTAATTAGGCAAGTTTTTGTATAAAAAGGGGGTATAGGCCTTTGATTTTACAAGTCCAGGTGGAGATAGCGAGAGAATGCTCGAGAGTCTTTGAAGACATTTCTGCATATCAGAGTACTGTCATGCTGCTGAATGCTTGAAGGAGATAGTCTTGAAGCCATTGTAATTGAATTTGGAGCTAATCGGATCGGTCCTCCATTGGAGAGGGACCCGGAGACGTAGTCCTTAGGGACGAACTCCGTTATCAACTTTGGTTTCGTCTCTCTATTCTTCTCTCTTTTCTTTCTCAGTTTAACTTGGCATTTATTTCATGTTATGTTCATTTAATCATTTGAGCATTTAAATTTGTAATCACTTAAGTTAAACGTTGTAATAATTGATCTTTCACGTTAAGCATTCTGTAAGCAATAAGTCCTAGATCCTTAAATAGATCAAGTTGGTATCAGAGCTATGTATGTGGCTTGTATTGCAATTTGAATGCTAACGAGATCCAGGTTGCAACGAGGCGAAGGAGAACTTGAAGAATACAATTCAGAAATCGGAAGACGAAGAGTTAATCAACCGTCACAGATGGAAGAAAAAGAAGGTGGACAAAGTTCAGAGCTCAGTGACAAGGATTTCCAGAAACTATTCCTTGACATGAAGGCGATGGTGGACGAACTTTATGCTGAAAAGAAGAAGCACGAAAAGGGAGGTTCTTCAAAGCACAAGAAGCAGGAAGATCAGAAAGACACAGAGGGGAAAGCTCTAAAAATTCCTTCTCCTCCATCTTCTCCCTCTTCTTCTTCTTCCCCTTCTTCTCCTCCTTCTCCTTCTCCTTCTTCTAATGTAAATCCATTTAAGAGGAAGTCTAAGCCTGTAATTAAGCTTGATGTAAAATTTGAGTTACCTAAATACTGTGGGGAGTTAAATGCTGAGAAGTTAGACGATTGGGTCCAACAAGTAGAAGTATATTGTAGGATTCAAGGCCTAGTAGAAGATGCTTCTAGGATTCAATTAGTAACTCTCCGGTTGGGAGGTACAGCTCTCACCTGGTGGGAGAGTAAAACTCGTGAAGAAATTGCTCGCCATGGTCAAGTTAATATGTCTTGGATGGAGTTTGTTGCTGCCCTTAGGAAACAATTCTACCCTTTAGGTTACATGCAACAGTTAACCATGAATTGGCAAACCTTTAGGCAAGGTAAGGGGCAGTCTGTCCAGGAGTATACTCATGAGTTTAGGAAACGGGCCATTGCTCTAAATGTTCCCTTGTATACCCAAGACACATTACTTAAGTATATTGGTGGTTTACATTCTTACCTTAGGCACACTATTTTGATGTTGAGTCCCAACAATCTAGACGAGGTGTCTGTTCAAGCTACTCATTTAGAGTCTAGGGGTAAGAATACTTTTAGTGATAACTTTTCCAAGAAGCCATCTAAGTTCGAGGGTAAGTCTAAAGGGAAAGAAAAAGACAAAGATAAAGGCAAAGGGAAGAAGACAGCTACAGCTCAGAAAGAGGGTGAGAAACCCACATGTTCCCATTGCAAGAAAGAGGGGCATGATGATTCAAGATGTTGGAAGCTTCATCCTGAGTTGAGGCCGAAAAGATATGGAGGTGATAAAGGCAAGCAGAAGACTACTGCAGTGATTCAACAAGATCTTGGTTCAGACTCCGGAGATGAAACGAAGATTGTTGCTACGGAATCCAAGGTAAAGGGAAAGGTATATCTCTCTCATCTGATGCAAGTTTTTCTAATGCCAGTGCAAGTACAAGTAAAGAATCTTCTCCTAAGGTTGATAAGCAAAGAAATGAATTGTTTCACATTCGTGTTGTAACAAAACATACTAAGATTGATACTCTGTTTGATACGGGTTCACAAGTAAACTTAATATCTGAAGAAGTTGTAAAGAAACTTAATTTGGCTACAACACCTCATCCGAAACCATATCCACTTGGATGGGTTTGCGATGATGCTCAACTACAAGTAACTAAACAATGTAAATTGAGATTTGCTATCACTGCAAACTTTGTAGATGAGGTAGAAGTCGATGTGGTCCCTTTGGATATTTGTGGGCTTGTGTTAGGGAGTCCTTATCTTTATGACAGAAAAGCAATCTTTTATAGGGGAGAGAATAAGTATCATCTTTTTAAAGATGGGGTAGAATACATTGTACGGGCACATAAGGTGAAGACTAATCTTACACTAGTTAATGCTGGTCAAATGAAGAGGTTGGTCAATTCAAGTAAAAACTTTGTATTGATGCTTGTAAAAGCCAAAGAAGATGATAAATCTGAGGTATTCAGTCGAACTTTGAAGATCATGTAAGTCATGTAAAGAAAGTCTTTGATGTATTGAGAAAAGAAAAATTGTATGTAAAGATGTCTAAATGCGAATTTGCTAAGACATCCTTAGTGTACTTAGGCTATGTCGTAGGGAGTGGTCAATTGAAAGTAGACCCTGCGAAGGTCGAAGCTATTGTAAAATGGCCTAAGCCAAGTACAGTCACAGAGGTCAGAAGTTTTCTAGGTGCAGTTCAGTACTGGAGAAAGTTTATTGCAAACTTCTCTCTTATAGCATCACCATTGCATGCATTAACCAGTACAAAGGCAACTTTTCAGTGGGGAGGTCCGCAACAGAAGGCTTTCGACACTTTGAAGGGAAAGTTGAGCACCGCACCAGTTTTGGCCTTACCAGATCTACATCAACCATTTGAGATCGAGACAGATGCGAGTGGGTTTGCCATGGGAGCAGTACTCATGCAAGGAGGTAAACCAGTTTGCTACCACTCTGAAACTTTTTCAGGAGCAGTAAGTAACTATCCCACATATGATAAAGAACTTTATGCTTTAGTTCAGAGTGTTAAAAAATGGAAACATTACATAATGGGGAAAGAAACTGTAATCCACACTGATCACCAACCACTACAATATTTGCACTCACAAACTAAACTGCAACAAAGTAGGCACTTTCGGTGGATGGGTTTTCTACAACAGTTTCATTTGGTTATTAAGTATAAGAAAGGTACCCATAACAAAGTAGCAGACATGCTCTCTAGACCTCCTATGATGAATGCTTTGATAATCCTTCAGAATAGTTCTATGGTTCATGAAAGTTTTCAGGAACAATATGATAATGATGAGAACTTTAAGGATATCTATGCTGCTTTAATGAATGGTAAACATGTAGAAGAGAAAGACTATTATGTGCAAGACAAACTGTTATATCACTTGGGTAAATTGTGTGTTCCAAAAGATGAACAAGCACAGGTGATTAGAGAAGCACATACCTCATTGATTGCAGGACACTTTGGGGTAAACAAAACATTGACTCAGCTGCAGAAGTATTGTTATTGGCCTCATATGCAAGAAACTGTAACTAAATATATTAGAGGTTGTGTTATGTGTGCAACTAGTAAGCCTAGTAACAGGAAATTGGGTTTGTACACACCTCTACCTGTACCTTCTCGTCCATGGGAAAGTGTGTCAATGGACTTTGTAGGGGGGTTACCTATGTCTAGGAAGGGACATGATTATTTGTATGTAGTAGTTGATCGGTTCAGCAAAATGTGTATCTTAATGCCATGTAAAAAGCAAGTCACTGCTGAACTGACAGCTCATTTGTACTTTCAATTTGTGTGGGTTCATTTTGGGTTACCTACTTCCATTGTATCGGATCGAGATTCTCGATTCTTGGGGGAATTTTGGTCAACTTTGTGGGGACTCATGGACACCAAGCTGAAGAAGAGTACAGCCTTCCATCCGCGCTGACCGCATTGCAGGTGTAAACAGTGACGGGCTTGTGCATCTACTAAGAGGTTACTGCAGCAAGCATCCTAAGTTGTGGGATGAGAGTCTTCATTATGCGCAACATGCCTACAACCATGCAACACACTCTTCTACTAAGAGGTCTCCTTTTGAGACATGCTTTGGTTATGTGCCCAAGACATTGATGGATTTTGCTTTTGGGAAAGATGATGTTGAAGATGGACGCCATGATTTAGAAAAGGCTTTAAAGTTCATCAGAAAGTCCAAGCAATTCATCAGGCAGTGGAAGCACAGTTGGAAAGAGCTCCAAAATACAAGGTTCGCCATGATAAGCATCGACCGATCATCATTTCAGTTGAGACGGGCCAAGCATATCACGAAGGAAAGGATGCATCCAAGCAAAGCAAGATGGATGGAGATTGGCAAAGTGAGGAACTTTACCCTCACTTACTTTCCAAGTAATCAAGCTTTGAGGTCCTAAAGCTCTCCAGTGGGGAGGCCTGATCCGGGACAATTTTTCAAAGGAAAATTGAAGTGTTCCCAATGCTCCAGATTTTAGCTTCATCGAAAGAGAACGACGCCCTGGTTCCAACGCAACTTGAACGGGTCAAAAGGACCTGCTTAGTAGGCCACAACAAACTTCCAACAAACCGGCTTCGTACGCCCGTATATGAAAAATAATCATCTCGGAATCAACGGAACCGGCGTCATCGCGAAGAGCTCGTCGAGACGATTCCGACGGCGTTCGTTTCGTCGAAATCCGACGTCGTATGCTCGAGTTACAAGCAGTCAAACTTCAGTCAACTTGAGGGTACGGATGATGACGTCAGCAGATTGTCCGTACTGTACGGAATCCACATGGTCGAATTTCAACGAAGCACGTGGCATACGAGTCATCTGTACGGACCAATCACTGGTTGACACGTGTCCATCCGTACGTTCCGTACATCACTGTCAGCAGCACACGTGGCAGTCTAGTCATCATCCGAGTCAGTATATCTGGCGAATAGGAGCTCGACACGTGGACAGTGAGTCAGCAGGTTCTGGCGAATGGTGTTGTGACACGTGGCTCTGAGTCAGCTTACCGGTCATCTTCGACAGCGGACACATCTGCAGGTATTAGCCAATAATGGCTTGACACGTGGCATTATCGCTGTGCTCGTCGTGTTCTATTCATCCGCAGGTTTGTTTTTCCGTGGGAACAAAATTGGTAACAGGTTTTGAACCCGTGATCCCCTGCGGAACGGCCGGGGTTTTAACCGTTGCACTGCTAGCGGTTGTCTTTGCTATGTATAGTGTTTGGTCATTTTTCTTGTGATGCGTTGTTGGAATTAGGGGTAAACCGTGGTCGGCGGGGTTGGAACCGCCGACCACCGATATAACAAAAGGATTTGTAACCACTGCGCCACGCGAAACTTTCTAATATTATAGTGGCAGCAGTTTGTTTTGTTGACTGTTTATTGGCCGAGCCTTAACAAAAAGGCATATTAAGCCAAATAGATAAGATACACTGTAACCACCCAAAACAAGAAGATTGCAGAGGATAAACCAGTCATGATACGAATTGATAGAGGGAGATATGTGTTTATCTTGGTGGTTAGGCCTAATTAGGCAAGTTTTTTGTATAAAAAGGGGGTATAGGCCTTTGATTTTACAAGTCCAGGTTGAGATAGCGGGAGAATGCTCGAGAGTCTTTGAAGACATTTCTGCATATCAGAGTACTGTCATGCTGCTGAATGCTTGAAGGAGATAGTCTTGAAGCCATTGTAATTGAATTTGGAGCTAATCGGATCGGTCCTCCATTGGAGAGGGACCCGGAGACGTAGTCCTTAGGGACGAACTCCGTTATCAACTTTGGTTTCGTCTCTCTATTCTTCTCTCTTTTCTTTCTCAGTTTAACTTGGCATTTATTTCATGTTATGTTCATTTAATCATTTGAGCATTTAAATTTGTAATCACTTAAGTTAAACGTTGTAATAATCGATCTTTTACGTTTAAGCATTCTGTAAGCAATAAGTCCTAGATCCTTAAATAGATCACCTTAGGACCCTCAATGATAAAATATAAAGTTACCTTATAATAGGCCTTTTTTGAAGCATAAATCAAATATTAAATTGATTTAGCCTTAGTAACCTTATATCAACTGAAGTTTGTGCTGAGTGACCCGCCTAACTGGGACCCGTTGACCCAAGTTGACTTACTATTTTTTAGAAAGTACTAAAAATAGTAAATTGTGCCCTAAAACTTGAACCGAAGAGAAGCTGAAATGCTCGAAAGGGCTGTCCAAAGATCGAAACACCACACCAATCCCCTTTCCAAAAATAGCACTTACTAAAAATAGTAAGTGTGCCTGAATCATCCCAACTGAAAGAGGACGTCGTAAAAATGGGGACATTACAGACAACGATCATTCAAATATCAATCGCTAAGGCATCAAATGGAAATAAGCATTTGGATCTAAATTAAGGAATACATAAGTAATCAGATTTCTGCTTTTATGATTATCAGCATAGTAGTAGTAAGTTCATGTGTGGAATTATGTCATAAATACAATATTTAATCTTGCTGAAATTATAGTGATTTTATGAGTAATTGTATTGCTTTTCACTTTAAGTATTGCTTCCAAATTTAAGAATGATTAATGGTACTTTAATTGGATAAATGTATGATGACATATTCATGTAATTAACCTATTTTGAATTAAGTAGAAATGATTGCAAAACAGGAAGGTTGAACAACCTTTTGAGTTCACGAGAAGTGAAGGTCCGACAGACCCGCCATCAAGTATGCCACCCATAGGGGGTTAAGCCTTGTGGGTCGGGAGGTATATGCGTTCTCTCGGGCTTGGTGGAAGGGAGGTAGTCTTTATGCTCTTAACAAGCACGCCACCCATAGGGGGTTAGGCCTCATGGGTTGGGAGGCTTATTAGTGCTCTTGGGCTTGATCAAGGAGGGCGACCAACCTCCAAGGTGGACTGAGGGATGAAAGGGCGGCCCGCCTTCCATACTCTCATAGTAGAAGGATAACTATCCTTGAAATTGTGGTTTGCGAGGTTTCTATCAAATTTCTAATATGGTTACTATAGGAATATGTTAGGATGATTATTAATACTATTGATTTCTAACTCTTATGGATAATAATTGTCCTCAT
The DNA here is from genome assembly GCA_007258455.2 of Sequoia sempervirens. NCBI lineage: Eukaryota > Viridiplantae > Streptophyta > Pinopsida > Cupressales > Cupressaceae > Sequoia > Sequoia sempervirens. Next base: position 6,540,157 of record VDFB02000013.1, on the reverse strand, counting down.
GGATTATGTTGGAAACTAACATTGATGTAGGACCTAAACTAGGTTTTATATCTTATAAAGGGCATTTCAATTAGTAAATTTTTAATCTTAAATGTATTACATTTCTTATTTTGATTGAAATTGTGATTTTAGGGCAAAATCTAGGAATATCCCAAGTAGGGGACATTACATTGTCTCAAAATAAGAATTGCACAAAAAAAATTGTGAAAAACTCAAATTTAAGAAAATGGAGGAGTAAAATCTGAAAACTGATCACACCACTATGAAGTACACAAAATTCTGTCCTATTTCAAAAGAAATTGTTTGAAAAAATACCCTAGTTTGAGCAAATTATGGCCTCCCAAAGTTGGTCTATTTTATTGAAAAGGTCAATGAAGAGGGGGGTAGGGGCTTGGTGGTGGTGGTGATTAGGTTGAGTAGAGGTAGCATTGTGGTTGTTGTAGGGCAGTGCCTAGTTGGAGTGCGGAGGGCCGCTAGGGTGGTGGACTGGTTGCAATTTTTTGGAGGTGGTGGAGATGAGGTTGCAAGATGGTGGCAGAGTAGTGGTGGTTGGCTTGGGTCAGAATTGAATAGCAAGGGCCCAACTAGGTTGAGCCCCCAAAGGATTTGGCCTTTTTGGGCCACAGTCTCTATGCAAAGGGGGGACCATGAGTCCAAAACATTTTTTTCCTAAATTTGTTTTTTGAAAATTTAAAAATCAAAGACTTGTTATGTAGTATGATATAGTTGTATGGTTGGCTTGGACAATATTTTTTGCCTTAGATGCTCTCAACTTGGATTTCAACAATTTTACTATTAATCCATATGTTTTGATGCTTTCCAAATGCAATGGCATTGTTTGTTTGGCCCCAAAATTCCCAAAAAACTAGTTGCTTCCTTGTGGCCATGTTCAAACCTTTTGATGCAAAATGACTTCCCGATCTCTAATTTGGGCAAAATAAAAGCCAAACCTGACTTTCTTGAGCCTTTCAGATACAATGGAACAACTAAAAACATTGCCCGGATTACCAAAAGACTAAAAACATTTAAAATACAGAAAATTAAGAGTAAAACTCTAGAGATGTTAGTATTTTTTGTCAAACCTAAGCTAAACCTGACTTCCTTGAGCCCTTCAGATACAACGGAACAACTAAAAACATTGCTCAGATTACCAAAAAACTACAAACACTTAAATACAGAAAATTAAGAGAAACTCTAGAGATGTTAGTATTTCTTGTCAAACCTTTCAGATTCTTTGGATCATTTGAAGATGCAAAAGAGGAGCATATTGGGTTTTTAAGGAAATTCACATGCAAGTGATTAGCCCCCCTAGCTCTCACAAATTGGAAATCAAATGATATATCCTAACACAACTTGCTTTGATACCATGTTCAAATTTGTAAAATAGAGGTTAACCTAAAACCGAGTGTAAGGAGTAGATATAATAAAATTGTTAATATAGATGATCATAAAATCAAAATAGGATAACAAAATTATTTTCCAAGAATATGAGAGATATGTAAAAAATGCTCAAGAGATAATAATTGCAAATAAGAAAAATAGCATAATGAAAGTTTACAACAGCACGAGTGAAAGACAAGTTAGAGAAGTGGATATAGGAAAGAAGGGGGCAAAACCAACCAATGAGAAAAGTAACTCCAACTACCAAAAATAGGCAAGAGCTACACTCATGGAATATTCTATCTAGCCTTACAGTGACCCACTCACTACAACTAAGAAAGCTAAACTAAATGTGTAGAAAAATATACAATAGCCAACCAAGGAAAATAAAAACCTTACACTAACAATTTTCCTTGGCTTTAATTTCTTTTATGAATTTGGAATTTTTTTTGTTAATGTTTTTATGAAGACATTTACTTTTTGACTTCAGTTGAGGGGGCCAAATTAGTTCATTTCTCCAATTCGTTCTCTCTTCTTCTTGGAAGTAATAATCTAATTCTATATGCTTGGTTTTGCTAAGCCAATCTAGATTTGTCCCTATCCTTATGATGCTTTCACTCTTACAAAAGATTAATATGGGTTTATGTCTCTCCAATTTCTCAAGGATCTTTTTTGGTCAAATTGCTTCATAGGTTGCTTGAAGAGCTATGCTTAGCCTTTGTATAAAATTGAGCTACCTTATGCTTAACCTCAGTTAAACATGTATCAAAAAATTGTCTTCCTCTTATCTTGGTATTCTGCCTAATCTCATTCTATGAATACAATGAAACTGAATGAGTGTTTGTTAATATGGAAGTCCAAATTGAGAGGTGCTTTGACATATCTAAGAACTTTCATGGCTTTCTTTGAATGTATGATTGTAAGATCAACCATGAAAATAGAAGCCATGCCGATTGCAAATCAATTTCTAGGTCTATTAGCTGTAAGAAAGATCAATCTTCCTACTAGCCTACACCAGAAGTTCGCCTCAAAGCTGTTTTTTCACTTAACTTAGAGTTTGGTGCGGTTCACTAAATGGCTTGCCACTTTTCAAACATGGAAAATTTTTGTACATTCTCTGCCACTTCTTAGGTGCCTTTTTGCATTGACATTGTACTCTAGAATGGTGCTTATCGCTTAAGTCTTTTCCTTTTTCTTTTAAGGAAAAATTGTCAAGTCACTTTGCCACATTTTAAAAGCTTACAAGTGGAACTTTTTCATGGCACTGCCACCACAAAATGGCGCCAATTTTCATTGATCACTTCTAGGCGTGGATCACTAAGGGATTTGCCACCTTGTTGGCATGGCTTTGTGCTGGTGTTGCCATCTTAGTTGTGTACCACTCTTTGATAATTGGAACACTTTAAACACTTCATTGATCACTTGCCATTATTCCCTTAGGGCCTTATGTGAGGCAGTATGTGGAGATAGCTTTGTCACTACAAAAGTGTGCTTCCTTTAAACTTGTCTTTGCATCATGCCTCGGTGGAGATCTGTGCTAACATTGCCAGTCAAATGGAGTGTTGGAGAAATTTACTTAGCCATTTGCCCACCTTAATTCTAGATCCAATTATTTGTGATTTCCTTCTGTCCTTTCTACTGTCAGAGTCACCATCAGTGAGGAACCTCTTCATCCTGCACTTGGAATAGTTCAACCTTGGGCAATCTGCAAGAATGGTTGACTGAAAAATTGGGCCATGACCAAACAATTTTGCAACTTGATAGGGTAAGAACTTAGTTGACACAAGGAAGACCTCTTTAATAACAACAAACTTGGCTAAAGGCAAAGTTTCATTGGGTTGCCAATGAAGTCAACAATTTCTGTGAGTGCAGCTACTGGCCACACCACACACAGATCAAATTTGCTTGGATCCTAGGAGATTGATTCTCCACACAGAGCACACCTCAGTCTGATTCCACTTGATACAGGGCAAAGTTCAAGGGTTCAATCCAGGACTGCCAAACCAAGTAGCTCGACCAAACACAAATATATAAATATAATAATACAGAGACAAAATGGAAGAATAACACAGTGTTATTGATTCTCAACAGATGAATACATCCAACATGGTACACAGGCCTACAACTTGTCATAAGACTGAATATTACAATTGTAGGGATCTTACAATTTTTATAAGATAGAACTTTTCTTGGAGTGTGCAATGACTACAATGATCTTGGGGATGCATACTTACACACATCAAGGGGCTCAGTCAAACCCATTACAATCTCCAAGAGGTAGGGATGACCTTCTCAAATTGGCACATCATTCAGATTTACAGTTACCCACCTAAGGGTGGATTTGTCAGGATGCTACAATGTTGACTGAGATCCAAGGCTTCTGTTTTTATCATCCTAAACACTGTTGCAAAATTAAGCTCTTTGCATTTGAATTAAAAAAATTAAGCTCTGAGATTAGACCATGATGCATTCACATTGACGAGTCTCTATACATTCACCAAGGAGAAAATAAGAGAAGAACATGCAAGCCAGATCAGTGGAGATCTAGTAGGTCTTGGAAGATGAGATGCTTATCAGGCCGCTACCACACAGTAGAAACTTCAACTTAGGGAGAAGAACTGAAAGAACTGTCTGTGGACAAGTGTGGTGAGAATTCCACCACAAAATCCCATTGCACCAAGGAAACACCAAAAAAAGAAAGCAGAATATATTTGGTTGATGCAAGATTGCTTATGGGCTGAGGACACTCTTGTTGCTTGCATCAACATGTGTATCTTATGTTTTTAAAGATATTTGCTCAAAGAAGTTTTTGAAATATTTAGTGGATAACATTTGCCAAATGCTACTAATAGTTTAGATTTTTTCTTTTGGAGTGAGTTTGTCTCTTTAATTTTATGTCAGTAGGATCCTAATATAACATTTCCTTTTTCTAAATGGCTTTACAGTTACAAGGATATTAAGGCGCAAGAAGGCAGACACTATTTTGCTCGTAGGATTAAATGGAGCTGGCAAGACTGTCCTTTTTTATCAGGTAATTCATGTTGATGTTTATGACAGCATCGGTTGTCACTTCCAGCCTATCGTTTGTTCTTGATTGAATAAATTAAATAATAGCTTAAGAGCTATTTAATTTATAGAGTTTCCTATTTTTGAAATGGCACGAGTTCTTAAGTGTGCCGACTCTCTCCTTATTAGATGCGATCATTCTCTACACATTAGTTATCGTTGGAGGCCAACTTGAAGACTTTGGAGAGGCGCGTATTTCTTAGAGAGGCCGACCTCTTGTTATTATATGTTTGTTATCTATAATATAGCCGACTCTTAGTCTTGAAGAGTTGCGCCTCTTCTCTTATTTTGTATATATACAACAGCATTCGTACATCATTGATCATCCATCCATTTGCACTTTTCAGTTCATTCACATACAGTTCGGAGTTCTTCTTATGCGAGTTCATCTAAAGAGCAGACAAAGAGTTGTGTAGAAGACAGAGATATATTTAGGCAGATTGTATCTCTCAGTTCAGTGATTGCATCAGTTGTGGTGCTGTGTGTTGGCCTGCCTATCGGCCTATTGTATATGTATCATTTATTTTATTCAATATATAAGAGATATATTGTTGCTGGGTTTTTCTCCCTCAAGAGGAGGGTTTTCCTAGGGCATCTGTTGTGTTTTTGTGTCTGATTTTGAATTAATTTTCTGTGCACTTAATCTGATCAATAAATTTAACATGGTATCAGAGCGGGTTTGTAGGTGGTCTTGATCAGATTTAGTCTAGCAGCGATACTCTTTATTCTATTTCTCCTTCATTGTGGCGTCCATTTTGTAAGTTGGTCATTGTGGGACTCATTCTGCAAATGGGGCGTGAGTTTATTATGGGTTTAATGCTGCAGACTCTCCTAGATGTCTGGTATTAGCAGGTTTTTTTGTTGTGACTGAGTCGTGGGTGTCTGTCCAAGCTGCAAACTTCATCGCATCATTCAAGGACTTGAAATAAAGGGAGGCCGTGGGGTCTGAAAGGCTTCATGCTACTGACGAACACAATAAAATTAATATCTGGTCTGGTTGTGGGTCTTATATGCATTGAGACTGTCACCACTTCTGCGAGGGCATTATCCCTTGCTGCAGGAGGCGATTCACTTGGTACAAGAGATCGCGGGCCATTATAAGTGGTCATGGTATTTTAATTAATCTGCTCTGTGAACATAATGGAGATTTGAAGAGAGCAATATCTGCATTCTGGAAGTGGGGCGAATATTTACTTATGCTGGTTGGTTCGTGATATTCTTTGAGACTGAGGTCAGCTATACCCCCTGCGTGGGATTTTACCATTGCGCAAAGGAATCTTTTTGGCCTGTGGAGATCATGTGAGCATCATAGTCAAGTCGTGGGTTTTTTGAAGGGTCGTAGATCTGAGAAAACCCTCATGCAACCTAGTACTCTTGCAGATAAGTCTGTGAGGTTGTGGGATAGCTTAGAAATCATGGAGTTTGTTGTTGGGTGAAGAACCAGTTAGAAGCTGTTCCAGTCGTGACATTCCTGGCTTCCATCAGAATATTTAAAGAGATAAGTATTCTTTGTTTGAGTTATATCATTCTTAGTTGGATCTTGTTTTAGTAAAGAGAGATAGTGGTTTCTTTTGAATTGTGTTCACTACAATAAAGATCCGTTGAAGATTTCAATTTATTCATTGCGAGTTGTTTCATGCTAATTATGAAGATCTCTGAGTGTGACTCTGAGATGAAAAAAAGAGAACTGCATTTTTCGTTGTGATAGGATGATCACATCGATACCATTCTCTTATGCATGAACTGTGATAGAGCCTTGACTCTTGGAGAGGGTTGGTTCTTCATGCTAACTGCTTAATGCATTCAAGAAATTTGTAGTTGTTCAGATTGTTTTTTTGCTGTGCTGAGTTTTGCACTCTCGAGAGGAGTAAAAGATGGAAGAAAGAGTTATATCAGAATTTAATAAAGAAAAGTTTCTTTCATTCTAATCTCTTGATATATTTCTTTTAGAAATTGAGTTATTTATTCATGTTTTAATATTGTTCATAAATTCTTACGTATTCATGCTATAACTTGAAATAGTAAACCTTGTATGATTCCAGCCCTGATATTTTTTTGGATAATTATGAACTGTTAGTAATCTCTCTCTAAAATGCTTGCAGTTCACTGTTCTAGGAGCAAGAAGGTGATGAGAGACTGCTTAGTGATGAAAAGCTTTAGGCATCTTTTGAGGAAGTCATGCCGACCAAAGAAATGATCAAGTAGCCTTGGGATTGAGTTGGTGGCTAGAGGGAGTTCACTTCCAAAAGTCTTCTTTGCAATCTCTGAAGTAGGGATCAAGAGGGAGTTCTGTGACTCACTGAGAAGAAGTGAAGGTTGCAGTGTTGCAAGGCAAAGTGTTAAAATCCTTGAAAGACCTCTTCAACTGCTGAGATTAGAATTGCTCAAGACAGTCATCTAGATTTGATATTGGTAGCTCCGCAAACCTATTTAGATTAGAGTAATCTACTATGAGGACAAGGAGATCTACCCCGAACTCTCTACTATACCAGAGGTGTGCACTGAGGCAAGTGTTGCAGGCAATCTTGGACGAAGAGGTCAGAAGGTTGATGCAAGTGCTTGAAGATTCAGAGGGAGCCTACTGAACCTGAAGATGGTAATCTAGCATTTTTGTCAAGTTCATGTGTGAACCAAGGCAAATACTCCTAGTTGCAGCAAAGCATATCCTGAGATACTTGTGTGGCACAGTTGGATATGGGTTGAGATATTCTGCAGGTGTGGATCTGGAGTTGCATGGCTATACTAATTCTAATTGGGCAGGGCGTGTCACTGATCGGAAGAGTACCTCTGGGTGTTGCTTCAGTTTGGGTTCTGCTTTGATATCCTGGTGCAGCAGGAAGCAGTCATCTGTAGCATTGAGTACAACAGAGGCAGAGTATATTGCAGCTCGGGAAGCAGTGTGGCTTCGTAAGCTCCTTGCAGGATTATTTGGACAATCAATGGAGCCTACTATCATTCATTGTGATAACCAGAGTTGCGTGAAGCTTTCTGTCAATCCTGTGTTCCATGACAGAACCAATCATGTTGAGATCAAGTACCACTATATTAGAGATATGGTACTGCGGAAGGCTATACAGTTAAGGTATATTAGCATTGATGAGCAAACGACAGACATTCTCACCAAGCCTCTCTCCAGAATCAAGTTTGTGTACTTTCGAGATAAGCTTGGTATGGTGGAGAATCCAGCCTTAACTGAGAAAGAGTCTCAGTATCAGTGAACCTGTTTAGTGAGTTCTTCTCTGTGAGAGAAGTTCGAGGTGAAATCCCTTGTTAATGCATTTTCTTCTAATGCAATTTTCCTTTGAGACGGAGGAATTTGAGGTGCAAGCCCTTGTTAATGCATTTTCTTTGAGACAGAGGAATTTGAGGTGCAAGCCCTTGTTAATGCATTTTCTTTGAGACAGTGGAATTTGAGGTGCAAGCCCTTGTTAATGCATTTCTCTTTGAGAGAGATTTGAGGTGAAAGCCCTTGTTTCCACCCTCTGAGAGAGTCATGGTGGATGTCATGTGTGTGACTCCATGACAACATCTTGTACTTGTGTTTCACCCTCTGGGAGAGCCATGGTGAAAGTCATGTTGAGGTGACAACATCAAGCAAGTGATGAACACTTGTACACACCATAGTATGGTTGTAGCCATTATGGTTGATATCGTGTTGAGGCAATATCTAATATCACGATGAGGTGATATTCTTCTCTTCCACATTTGGTTGTAGCCATGGTGGTAGACATCACGATGAGGTGATTTGTCTTGTGCAGCTGGAAGTATCCTCCCTAGCTGAGAGGGAGTGTTGATGTTTATGACAGCTTCGGTTGTCACTTCCAGCCTATCATTTGTTCTTGATCGAATAAATTAAATAATAGCTTAAGAGCTATTTAATTTATAGAGTTTCCTATTTTTGAAACGGCACGAGTTCTTAAGTGTGCCGGCTCTCTCCTTATTAGATGCGATCATTCTCTACACATTAGTTATCGTTGGAGGCCAACTTGAAGACTTTGGAGAGGCGCGTATTTCTTAGAGAGGCTGACCTCTTGTTATTATATGTTTGTTATCTATAATATAGCCGACTCTTAGTCTTGAAGAGTTGCGTCTCTTCTCTTATTTTGTATATATACAACATCATTTGTACATCATTGATCATCCATCCATTTGCACTTTTCAGTTCATTCACATACAGTTCGGAGTTCTTCTTATGCGAGTTCATCTAAAGAGCAGACAAAGAGTTGTGTAGAAGACTGAGATATATTTAGGCAGATTGTATCTGTTAGTTTAGTGATTGCATCAGTTGTGGTGCTGTGTGTTGGCCTGCCTATTGGCCTATTGTATATGTATCATTTATTTTATTCAATATATAAGAGATATATTGTTGCTGGGTTTTTCTCCCTCAAGAGGAGGGTTTTCCCAGGGTATCTGTTGTGTTTTTGTGTCTTATTTTGAATTAATTTTCTGTGCACTTAATCTGATCAATAAATTTAACAATTCAAAATTTTCTCATAAAGGGACTGGTTATTGAAGAAATGTGTGGGCATGTAGTATTGTTATATGATTATATCTGCAATGCTGCTCATCCAATTTTCAATTGTTTTAAAATAGTTTTCAAATGATTTTGCATTTTGTCTCAAATGGATCTTTGCAATTTTTTCCTGTACAATTTAAACTTGGATAATCAGATACAATTAATTGTTGTGTTTAAAAGTTAAAAACACTTATAGATTAAAAAGGTTGTAAATGCAAAATTTGGTTGAAGCCATGCAAACTGGATATGACAATTTTTTTTTGTTAAAGGTAATTCTGAGGGATTCTTTGCATGAAATTTTATGAACTGAACCATTCTCTATTTCATGTATGAGTAAGAAAATCTGTACACGGCTTTCCATATTCAGAGGAGAGATGATAGAAGTAAATAGATTTTGGCCATGGTAATTGACATGATACAGAGTAATAAACGTAATACAGTTCTGTAATAAATAGGTAATTTTTTTAGGAACTTCTGCCAATCTGCATTTTTACAATATCTGCAGGTTAGTTGTGGGAGTTGCATGCACATCCTAGAATCATTTGAGAACTCAGGATATTTAGAACAAGGTGTATGACACCTTTTCTAAGTAACATACATGCCTATATATTGCCTGCATACCATGCTGGTCTCAAGATTATAAAATCTTTAATGAATTTGTCATTTCAATCACATAAATATGCAATAAACAAAACAATTTTTTTTGTATTGAGGTACAGTTTGTATAAATAGCTACGGAAACTGCAATTATTTTTTCCCTTTTCAATGTTTTCATGTTTTAAATTTTTTAACACTATTCTAGAATTGTGGTGTTAGAATAATATTCTCTATACAGTTAATGGTCAATAATATAATGTAATTCATTAGCTTAGATTGTCTACAGTAGTTAGTAGGTGTTAGAATATTATATTCTTATTGTATAATGGTCAATTATATCTACTGTAGTTGGTAGGTAGTTGGTAGGTAGACATTTAATGTCTACAGTATTTTACTATTTTTACTCCTCTATAAATTGTAATCTATTCTTCAAGTAATATCAAGCAATTTCTTAGCCCAAAATTGTTTCATGGTATCAGAGCAGGTTTGAGCCTGACTCCCTCGCGGGAGGGCTCAAGATTTTGGAGGGTTCAGTAATTTTTTTGCATGGTCGAAGGTTTTTTTGTTGAGATTTTTGTGGGTTTCTTCTCACAGAAAATTGAAACCCTTCTCTGCAAAATTGTGGCTTCTTTGTCTAAGGATTTTCGTGCTGTCAAAAATCAAGGGTTTTTGGCGCGTTCTTTCTTCTAGCTGCGGTTCTCTCAAGGGCTGTTTTTCGTGGGTGTTTTAGCTGTAATTCGAAAAAATTTCGTAGCTCTTCTCCTGTTGTGGCCGTGCGACCTCGTCCTTCCTCTTCTGGTCTGAAAATCGCGTTTTTTCTACATTTTTATGGGATTTTGGCTCTGAAAATCGTGTTTTTCTGTGAAATCGCGTTTTTCGCGTTTTTACCTGGTTTTTGAGCTCAGTGGAGAACGTTTTTTTTGTCCTAGCTTACTCGCCCCTCTACTCAGCTTCAGTTTTCCACGATTTCGTGGAGTTTCAAGCCATTTTTCTGCATTTTTCTGGTCTTTTAATGGCGGCCTAGGGTTCAAAAATTTTCGTCTAGGGTTTTGACCCTCTGTTTCAAGGCGAAAAATTATTTTAATTGCAGATTCCTTCTGGGTTTTCTGAGATCTCAACTGGGTCGGTATTCAAATTTTCTGGGTACCTCTTTTTTTGTGCCTTGAAATTTGTGCCTCAGTTTCAAGTCAATTTTTTTTCTGATTGCATATTCCTAATGGGTTTTTCGAGATCTCAAATGGGTTGTCGTTCGATTTTTCTGGGTGCTTCGTTTTCTGTGCCTCGATTTCTATGTAGATCTGTTCTGGCGGCTAGGGTTCCAAACCCTTTGTTTTCTCAGCCGACAATCAATGGCTACCTGTTTCTGGGCTTCTGTAATTCGCAGTGTTGCGTGAGATTTCTTTGTTGGGTTTTTTAAATATTTTTTCCCTTATTAAAAAAAATAAATAAAAAAATTTGGCTTAAGGGTGTATAATTTTCTCCTCAAAAATTAAAGGTCAGTTCCTGTTTACCCTAGTCAGGGTTTCTGTTGTACGGGAGGCCTCTCTGGTTTCTTAAGGGTTTTACCGTTTTTTTCCTTAAAAACGATGTTTTGTATGCTGATCTGTGTTTCGGATTCCGTGCCAGCTACTTTTTGGGTTTCTGTAATTCGCAAAATGCGTGGGATTCCTCTCTGGTTTTTACCGTTTTTTCCGAAAAAACGATGATTTGTAATTTGGGTTTGGCGATTTTTTCCTTAAAAATCGTGGTTTGTTGCAGTCTGTTTTAGTCGCACCTCAAGTTGCTGGGGCGAGCATCTGCACAACTAGCTTCTTGCAGTCTGTTCTTGGGCGTCATGCTCCTCTGCAAAAGTTTTGACGGTTTGCCGATTTATCTTCAAAATCGTGGCTGCTGTTCTCGGTGTGTCTCTAGCGATAGGGAGGAACAACTCTATTATCGAACATCAGGTTGGACATTTTTTGGTCCAAAGTTTTGCAGTTTCTGGGAGGGTTAGTGGCGGACTCATCTCAGTGGCAGAGTCAGTGGCAGGCTCTTGTCTCTTGTTGCAAAGCTTTCTAAAGAAGGGGCAGCCTTCTCTCTTCTTTTTTGGATAGTTTTTTGTACTTTTGGTCACCAACATTCTGCAGATCCAGGGAGGGTGTCCGTAGCAGCAGAGTGTTCTGAAGAATTTTGTGACCAATAACTTGCATAATTGTTTTCTGTAGGCTAGTGAGACGATTGACCATTAAGGGAGGGTGTTAGAATATTATATTCTTATTGTATAATGGTCAATTATATCTACTGTAGTTGGTAGGTAGCTAGTAGGTAGACATTTAATGTCTATAGTATTTTTACTCCTCTATAAATTGTAATCTATTCTTCAAGTAATATCAAGCAATTTCTTAGCCCAAAATTGTTTCAGTAGGTAGAGGTTGTTAGACGTCTTAAATGTCTACAGTAATTTGTTTTCTCTATTTTGTAATCTTTTCTTTTTGTTAATGCATGTTTTTTCCAGTTCACTTGATGAACATGGTATCAGAGAAGGATTCTTTAAAATAATTTTCGTGGGTTCTCAAAACCATAATTTGAAATTTTTGTTCCTGTTTCTTGATCTGTAATTTTCAAGGGTTTTCAGGGATTGGAGATCTCTGCAAAATCGTGATAACCCTTATCACGTTTTTCTTAAAAAACCCGAGTGTCGGTTTTCAAAAAATCATGTCTTTTTATTTTTCTTGCCCGTGTGACTCTTTTTTGCTCCGTTTTCGAGCTGTTTGCTTGCGAAAAACAATTTTCGGCCATTTTTTGCTTGTTTGTGGGCCGTCAGTTTCTTCTTGAGCCGTTTTTGTTTGATTGTGGGTGGTTTTTTGCTCTGTGACGACAGGTTTTAACGTGATTTTACTTCATGTTTTCTGTCTTCATTCAACTTGTGTGGCGTTTTCCTCTTGCGATGTGGCTCCAACAATGATTTTTTGCTGCGACTTAGGGTCTGAATCACGAGTTTCATATATTTGGCTGCTCCAGAACCAATCCGACCTAGGGTTTCGGTTTTGCAGTTTTTCTTGTTTGCTGAATCAAAGCATTTCTGCACTAGACCCAAGGTTCTTGTTTTTTGTTATTATCTTCCAGCTAGGGTTTCAAATAAACCCTTTGTTTTCAAGTCGACTAGGGTTTTTACAAAATTCTCTTTTTTTGTTTTGTTTTGGTTGGATTAAAATTTCACCTACAGATTCTTTGTGGGTTTTTCGTGACGATTTCTGGGTCTTCGTTAGAATTTTCTAGGTATTCAAATTTTTTTTTGGGTTTTTCAGCGAACTCTGCCTCAACATTTCAGCTCAGCGCATTGGGATTAGTGCAACAGATTTTAAATCTAAAGCATTCTGTCTTTGTTCTCAGTGCCTTGGGAAGCGTGCAGAATGGCATCTCTGACAAATATTATGCTTGAAAGAAGTTAGAAATTCAATGGAAAAAATTACAACACTTGGAAGCAGCAAATGCTTACGATCTTTGAATATCATTGTCTTGATCAGGTCATTTTGGGGAACTCAACTCGTCCCATTGTAGCCGGAAAGGATCAGGACAAATAGGATGAGCGCAACCGAGAAGCTGTCATGCTCATCAAACTCTCAGTCACAGATGAGTAGCTACCTCAGGTACCGTCTGGCAAAATTGCTAAGGAAATCTAGGATCATTTGAAGGACCTTCATGAAACCTCCGGCAAGAGCAGAGTGTTCTTTCTCAAGAACATGCTCTTTTCCATCATGATGGATGAGAAAATGTCCTTATAGGAACATCTGACAAAGATTAAGGACATTCGTGATCAGTTGGAGGCGATTGGTCGAACAATGGAAGAAGAGGACATGGTTGTCATTAATTTGAAGAGATTTCCAAAATCTTATGAGCATTTCATTGAAACGCTGAATATTACTTCCACAAATGTTGATTTGAAATTTCCTGATCTTTGTAACAAGCTCTTGCAGCAGGATCGATGGAGACAACAATTTGGGAGAGTGCCAGTTCATCCTCCACAGAGCAAGCATTCTCTGCCAAATCTTTTGCTTAGAACAAAGGAAGGCGCAATCTTCTCAGCCAAAAGGCTTTGGCTCTTCACAATCTTCTTAGGATAGCAAGAAGAAAAAGAACATTCAGTGTAATTATTGTCATAAGTATGGTCACATGAAAGCTGATTGTTGGGTTCAATTGGCTTCTGAACAAAAGAAGTAGGGAGGATCTCAACAAAAGGCAAATGTCACAGAGCACTTCGAACAAAAAGAATCTGCATTCTATGCTTTTATGGCCAAAAGAATTGCAAATCCAGTAATATCTTCTACCTGGTATATTGATTCAGGGGCTTCTCGGCATTTTACTCATTGTCAGAATTGGTTCACCAAATATGAACCATTCACTGATTTAGTGATCTTTGGAGGAGGCGAAGAGTATACAGTTGCCAATAAGGGCAATGTTCAGATTTACTTTGGAGGGAGAAATTTAATATTTCTCGATGTCTACTATGTTCTAGGCATGGAACATAATCTTCTCTTCGTTAGCCAGATCATGCGATATTCTCCCCACTTGGATGTTGTTTTCAATTCGTCCACCTGCAACATTGTTGATAGGGAGACTCGTACTACAATCGCTATGGGACTTGAGGATCATGGTTTGTATAGACTTGTTGATTCCGGTGATTCTCAGGAGCACACTTTGGCAGCCAGGAGTACTTCCATCAGCAAACTTTGGCATTAGCGTTATGGGCACTTGAATGTGCACTATCACTGTCAACTGTCTCGGGAGGGTTTGGTTGCTGGTCTACCTGAGATCCAAACTCAAAATCATGGAGTGTGTGGAGGGTTTGATTTTCCTTAGGATTCACATCTAGATGACTTTGTTCCAAAAATCCCAGGAGATGCTGTTTCTCCTATTTCAGATGTTGGTACTTCTACTCTTCGGCCTAAGTGGTGGGCCAAGACTATCCGAGATCTTCATGATGATGAGCTCCTTGAGAGCAAATCCACTCGCAGGAAGAGAAAGCAACAAAATTCGGTTAACTTTGCTCTTATGGCAAACATCCACAGCATCTATGAGCCCCAGACATATTAAGAGGCTAAAGGCATTCTTGAGTGGGAAATGGCTATGGACCCAGAATACCATAGTCTTCTGAAAAATCACACCCAGGTTCTTTCAGATCTTCCTCCAAGGAAGAAAATTATCGGCTGCAAATGGGTTTACAAGGTCAAGTATCATGTAGATGGTACTTTGGATAAATACAAGGCTAGATTGGTAGCTCAAGGATTCACACAGCAGGAGGGCATTGACTATGAGGAGACTTTTGCTCCTACTGCCAAGATGAGCACAATTCGTCTTTTTCTCGCTATTGCCACCCAGTTTGGATGGACAATTCATTAGATGGATGTTAAGAGTGCCTTTCTCAATGGTGAGTTGTAGGAAGAATTCTACATGACGAAGCCTCCGGGTTTCAAGGTTGCCGTTAAAGAACATTAGGTTTGTAGACTGGTCAAAGCACTCTATGGATTGAAATAGGCTCCTCATGCATGGTACATCAAAATTGATTAGTACTTGGTTGATCATGGTTTTCAATGCAGCCCTTCTGACTCTAATCTGTATGTCAAGCACTCTAGTGATGATATTTTGTTTCTTGTTGTCTATGTTGATGACTTGATCATTACTGACAGTTCATCATATTTGATTGCAACAATCAAATAGGATTTGTGTCAGGCTTTTGACATGACAGATTTGGGGCTTCTCCATTATTGTTTGGGTATTGAGGTTTGGCAGACCGTTGGTAGCATTTTTATCTCTCAGTCTAAATATTCCAAAAGTCTGCTTGACAAATTTCGGATGCAGGATTGCAAACTTGCCTCCGCACCTATGGAGAAGGGGCTGAAGTTATCAGCCAAATCTGATTCACTTGCAGTAGATGAAATATAATTCAGGCAACTAGTGGGAAGCCTCATCTACCTCAGTGCCACTAGACCTGATATTAGTTTTGCTGTGAGCTACATTTCTCGCTTCATGACAACTCCAAAAGCTGATCATTGGGTTGCAGCGAAGTGAGTGCTGAGATATGTGAAGGGCACTTCAGATTATGGCATTCTGTATGGCAGATGCAAGGATCCAAAGCTGATTGGTTATACAAACTCAGATTGGGCAGGTTCAGTGGATGACAAAAAATTTACTTCCAGGTATGTATTCAGTTTGGGTACCGGTGCTGTAACATGGAACAACAAGAAGCAGCAGGCAATGGCTCTTTCCTTGATTGAAGCAGAGTATCGAGGAACAATTAAAGTAGCATGTGAGGCAGTTTGGCTTTGCAGGATGCTTTCTGACATGCAAATGTCACAAGCAGGACCTTCTCCCTTGTACACTGATAATTAAGGGGTGCTCAAACTGGCCAAAAATCCAGTCTTCCATGAACGTACCAAGCATGTTGAGCTTCATTGTCACTACATCCGCAAGCTGGTAGAAGATGGATCAGTTCACTTGCAGTATGTTCCGATAGAGGATTAGACTGTAGATATTCTCACCAAGTCTCTAAGCCTGGATAAGTTTGTTAAATTCAGGGGCCAACTTGGTTTAGTTGATAGATTGACCATTAAGGGAGGGTGTTAGAATAATATTCTCTATACAGTTAATGGTCAATAATATAATGTAATTCATTAGCTTAGATTGTCTATAGTAGTTAGTAGGTAGAGGTTGTTAGACATCTTAAATGTCTACAGTAATTTGTTTTCTCTATTATCTTTTCTTTTTGTTAATGCATGTTTTTTCCAGTTCACTTTATGAACATGTGGTACTTAATGGCTTGTGTTGAATATTTTTGTTTTGTAGAAATTGTTAAGAGATGCTCCCTTCAAATAATGTTTTTCAGAGCACAATGTTCATTAAACTTTTATTTATTATCCCCATTACATCTATTATTCTTTGTGTTTTTCTTAAGCAATTTTAGGTTTAGGTTGGTTTGTTTACAGTCCCACATACTAGGATAAGAGCTATCTGGAAATTCCTGCATTCTAAGATTAATGTCCAAGTGAGATTGAGTTGTAATTATTCAAGTTTGAACAGTGCACACAAATGAAATAGACAATTAGCATGAATTACTGGTACTTAAGAAACTAAGATAATTGTTTTCATTTCCAGCTGCGGGATGGGTCATCTCACCAAGGCACTGTGACATCAATGGAACCAAATGAAGACAGCTTTGTTTTACATTCAGAATCTTCAAAGGTACATGCACTATTATACTGTGTAGGTTTAGCTTCTTTGCAAGAATATTACCATAATACCTTTGTATGAGAGAACAGTTGCATAATAGAGAGCTTCTGAAGAATGTGTTATCATTAACACATCTAAATACTAAACTTGGGGGCCGCTGTTCTATTTTTTAATGAATAGTGACATTTTCTTCAAAATTGATTGGCATTTTAGTTTTAACTATTGTATTATCAGTTTTTGCAATCTTTGTTTCTTGATCTTTTATATATTTCATTGTTTCAACTGTACTAGCAATCTTTTTTCTCGGGAATAACTTGGAAAAACTAAAAGATACAGGGTTTAGGGTTTGATCTGTAAACTGCCTTAGATACTCTTAGATAATTTATCAATTATGGATTATCAAAATTTTACAACACAAAATACCTCCATTTGTAAGCAATAAGTGTTAACAGTCCTTCCAAAAATGGGACAGTCATAAATGAGTATTTAAACACCATAAAAACCCAATCAAATGCATGAAAATATAGCAGCATACATTGGACAATAATTGAAACACAAGGATATGGTTTGGAGAAACCCCAAAAGAGAGAAAACTCCAGTTTGGATGAGAAAATCACTCTCGAACAGTCAAGTACAATCAATGAAGATTAATGTAGGTCTGCACATGACCTTTAAAGCTCTTCAACAAGTTACAAGAGTCAAAATATTCATCTATGTACTGTTTTGCTCCATGCAGATATTCACTAGCAATGAAGGTAAACAAGAGTGCCAACCTGAATGAAGGTTTGAAAACATGCTTAAGTAAACAATCTTATATACCACAAGGTTGGAAGCATGAATCCCAAACTTTGGAAGTAGAAATGAACAGCCAAAACCTTTAAAATTCCATGCCAAGAATGCACAGAATGAGTTTGCTGGGGTGATTAAGACATTTAATGTGGCAACAAACATGTGCTGGCCAACTATGGAATTGGCAAACTGCAAACTTTGCCAAAAGTTGTAAAATATTTTTTTTCTTTCTGAAATGCACATACATTTGACTTCTTCTTTGGAATGCTCTAGATTGCCCCGAGTCTTCAACAACCCTACATACATTTCCTCAATGTGCCCAAGTTGATGAAAACCAACTCTCCCACATGAAAGAACACCTTGATCGAACTCTCTTGACTGAGAAAAACTGACCTCATGATTGCCATAAGATCCAATTTTTGGATCCCTAGTTAGAAGGCTTTTGGTCCCCAAAAGCTCAGGGACTCATG
The DNA here is from genome assembly GCA_007258455.2 of Sequoia sempervirens. Lineage (NCBI taxonomy): Eukaryota > Viridiplantae > Streptophyta > Pinopsida > Cupressales > Cupressaceae > Sequoia > Sequoia sempervirens. Next base: position 6,522,133 of record VDFB02000013.1, on the reverse strand, counting down.
AGATGTGGAAATTATCATCCTTTAGGTACCACTTTTCCTTGGTTGCGAGTTGTCATTCCAACCTAACCAGCCAAGTTTTGTGTAGCCCCCTTTGTGTTTGCCTTTCCTTCTTCTGCAGCATTAGATCCTACCCAAACTCTTCCAATGGACCTAGACTAAGATCTTCCATGGATGGCAAAACCAACTTTTCTCCCTTGTCCAACATCTAAGGCTCAAACAATCTCAAATTTTCTACATTAACCACCAAATACACCTTCATGTTGTTGGGAACTTAATTCCTGTTACAGTCGACTGATAGATGGGGAAATTGGATTGGGGGGGGGGCGAAGGGTGAATCAGTATAAGACTATCTTTTACCCTTTTTAAAATTAACAACCACAATAACTTCAAATACACAATATCAACAAATAATAACACAAGAGGAACACAAGATTTATGTGGAAACCCTTTCCGGAGAAAACCACGACAACTTATTGCTTATATTAAAAATCTTTTACAAATTTTGTAGGCACTAACCTACTGGAGACACCAATCCCCAACACTTGAGCACCAATTCAATATGAGACAACATTCTCCTTCAATAAGAGGCACCAACCTCTTGATAGATGAAGTATTTGTTCTCCTTAATAGTCTTCCTTCAAAAATCTGCCTTTGAATGATCTTCAATTAATTTCTCTTCTAAAATCTGTTGGTGTATAAATGATTTATCAACTTATTCTCCACAATCCTCAAACCTTATTTATATCTTCACAAAAGGAGGTGACTTCATGGATGGATGCAATTCTTCACAAAATGAGATGACTTTCCATTATTTTATACCTTTTCTGATGAGCACACAATTAATTATTATATTGAGAGGGGACGGGGAGGGGGCGAGGAGGGAGCGGGAGTGGGAGGAGTGTGAATCAGTATAATGCAAATTTTTACCAATTTAAACTTAATCAACCCTAACAATAATAACCTTGCAAGATCTTGACAATTAAGAACACAAGAACACCAAGATTTATTTGGAAACACAAGAGAAAACCATGGCAAAATATTGCTTATATAAAATTTCTTACAATCTTTGTAGGCACCAACCTACAGGAGATACCAATCCCCTCTTATACAATTCGTGAGCACCAACCCATTGGAGACACCAATCCCCACAACTGTATGCCAACTTAGTAAGAGACACCAATCTCTTGTTAAGGCACCAACCTTCCATGCAATAGAATTACTATCTTCTTGTGAAAGTCCTCTTCAATGGATGCTGAACAATCTCATTCAAATCAGCAAGTTTTTCTCTTAAAAAATAACTTATATTCTTCTCTATAGATCTGCCATTATTCCTTCACAAAATCTGCCTTGAATTATCTTCTATATTGCCCTCTTTCAAATCTGCTTGTGCTTGTATATTATATCTTTTATTTCCATACACACTTCTTTCTTCACTCCTCAAATGTCATTTATATCTTCACATTTAAATGAGGAGACACATCACTTTGCAAGGTGATATTCTTTTGAAAGGACATAACCCTTTGTTTACAAAACTGATCACTGCCTTTTCAATAACTCAACTGAGCGCTCCTTTTCACTCATTAATCGCTGCCTACCTTTGAATGATATTAATCGCTGCTTATAGTAATATTAATTGCTGCCCATATTGCTTTATATGAATCACTTCTCTAACTTGGGCGATCAAATACAAGTTTCATTATCATATTCCGAAGGGAGTCGGCCCATAAATATTGACTATTGATTTTAAATTAATTTTCATATTGGGTGCTAATAAAGGAAAGTCAGCCTCATAAGATAAAATAAAATCTGTTTATTAATATTTCCTTGTTAAGTAAATATTCTGTCCTTGGAGGTCTTCGATCTGCTTCAGCAATAACACCTTATGGTCCTTCTTTGACATCAATGACAATTAATCTATTATTTTCAATGTGTCTTTTCATCTCCAAATTTGGGTGCACCATTTAGGGTTCAGCCCATTCAAAAAATGAATTTATTTTATTTTTAAACATCACTAAAATGGGTGCCACACTGAGGGGGTTCGGCCCATACATAGGACAAATAATTTATTTATCTTAAATTAATAAATATGGGCGCCACAATGAGGGCAGTCGGCCCAAATTTAAAATTAATTTAATTTGATTTTATTAACTCCCAATAAAGGCGCCAAGATATGGGGAGGTTGACCAGCTATTGATATGATTTTAATTTTATTTTATTGCTGCCATGTGAGGGTAAAATCTGCTCTTGTAATGATGCGATTTCTTTATTTTTGATCAACGAATTGCATCGTGATGATCTTGCCATCAATCTTGAACGTCAATCTCCCATACACCTTTTACATCAATGACAATAATTTTAACAAAGGGTCTAAATTCCTTGAACTGCTCTATGGCTTGACCTTTGATGCGCAAGCAATACACCCACATCTGTTGGGTGTGATCATCCACAAAGAGCTGAAAATATTGGAGGCCATTGTGGTTGGGTATCATGGGTCCACATGCATCGGTGTGCACTAGATCCAAGGGACCAGTTGCTCTCTTCTCACTAGAGTAAAAATGAGCATGATGTTGCTTGCCAACAAGACAACTAGAACAAAGGTTGGTCTTCTGAGTTGGGGGTAAACTTCTCACCATATCTTGTCAATGAAATGCTAGCAAATAACAGACACTAAGGTGAGTGTATCTTTTGTGACAGATGTGGGTGATTGGTCCTTCACTGTGAGGGCTTGATTGTCATGTAGGACATCAAGTTGAAACATCTTTCCAACTTTGGATGCATGTGCAATAACATAGTAATTCTGGGATTGTTTTGGGTGAGAAAATTTGGCACTGTGCTGATGATTAGACTCCACCTTGAGGTTGCGTTCAAGTAGCCGACTGATAGATAGTGGGTTCTTTGTGAGCCCTGGGTTGAGTTGACAAGTATGTGTGTAGAGATGTCACCAATGCCTGCCTTTGACATCATAGGCAGTATCATCACTAAGATTCACTTTCCCATCCGACGAGAAATGATCGAAGGAAACAAACCATTCCTTCTATCTTGTTATGTGTTTGGAGGCATTGGAATCCTCACACCACATTGATTGACTTGTAGAGAAAGATTTTTGAGTTTGGGCAGCATATACATAGTTCTTGTCTGTTGAATTGTCTTCATTCACAACATTACCATGTTGTTTGGGCAGCTTCTTCCATTGGGGATTCTTCTTCTTGTCCCAATAAGATGACTATTGTGGCTTCTTTTGGTTTGAACCTCTGTGTAGGAGTTGTACCAGCACTCCTAGAGCACATGTCCCTTCTTACAGCAGATGAAACACTTCTTCTGCGGGCAAGTATGATTCTTTTGCAGCTGCTTAGATGGATGACCCTGACTCACAGATTGCTTACCTTAGTGTTGGGATGTGAGCTTGATTTTCAGTGTTGATGGTATCTTCTCGGATTGCTTTTTTCTATTGTAGATTTACGAGTTCCCTAAATGAGGGCTTCTTGCTAGCCACATTCAAACACCAGATGGACACTCTGTAGATAGGGGGCAGTGCTCTCGGGACAATGGTTACAAGAGAGTCATTTGTGAAGGATTCCCCTAATGCCTTCAGAGATGCTTCCAACTCAGCTACTATTCTGAGACAGGCCTCCACTTTCTCACTGCTCTGCACTTTCATGCAATGGAGTTGGCTATGAAGGTGGAGAATATGATTCTGATTCTTTGCCCCATACATTGTTTTGAGCTGATCCCATGCAGCTTTTGCGCTTGTAGCAGTTGGAATATGAGGTTGAATCTCATCCAACACACCAAATAGTATGATCAATTTGGCCTTTTGGTTGGCCTTGTCATACTTATATTGTGTCAGTGTTTGAGGCATGTCTTTTGGCAGTGCCATTTAAAATTCCACATAGATGAAACTCAAAATGAGTTTGGACCTTTGTTTTCCAGGCTGGGTATTTGTTTTCTTTTAGCAATTGAGAGTTGTGAAGAACTAATATTTGGCACACTTGACACCATGCAAGAATAAGAAATTCAGGACTCCTTTTATTGAGTGATATGTTCAGTACAAAAGAGAACTTTTTATTGAGCAATATTGTTGTCAAACAAGGAAAACAAATTTACTCCATTTGGCAGTATTTAACATTATAACAAAGTCCTTCAAAATGTTTGCAAACAAAATATTTACTCAACTTGCCTCTAGCAGTGACAAATTCTTCACCTTTTATGATCAGCATTGTCTTCTATGTCTGCCTCATAACATGCTTTGAGCTTTTGCTTCTCATGATGTGTGTGACAACGAGCATAAAATATCAGGTAGTCCAGTAGTCCATGCAAGGCCAGGTGATTAAAATCCAATGGTTCTGTTTCTCAAAGAATTCTCAGAGGGCATAATATAATCATATTGTGAATTGTCATTCTGTGGCATCACTTGCTCCATGAGGCAGATTTATATGGCCATGTCCAAACTAGAAACATGTCATGATTGTTTCCAAAGTCTGCGGCCTTTAGCAAATCAGGTAGGAACACTTCTATGTGCAGTCTCTTAGGCTTGCTTGACACCACAGAAGCAATTTGATGGCACAATATGCCACACGTCACTTTGTCATTCGACACAATGACTGGGGAGCAGCTTCTAATGAGAAAATAAATGATTGAAGCTTCTTCCCTTGTGATGAAGTCCTTGTGCTGGGTCTGTGGAGCCTTCCTCTTGGAGCAGAAAGTTCTTTTGGCAGTACCTCTTTTCAGATCTGTAGCTTGATTTTCTAAGCATTGTTCAGCAAAGTACGGGTGTCATTTTTTCCTTAAAATTTGGAAACCTTCACCACTTCTGGATTCGTCAAATTTGATGGCATGGTCTCGTCTGATGCACTGGGCAATTTATGAATTGTGCACTTCGGAGTTTCCTTGACTCTGTCTGTTTATATTTCTCTCCATGGGGACTGCACACACCCTTCCAGATGGTTAATGTCAATGTTTTTGAAAAATCAACAGTGGCTGCACTTTTTTCTTTCCTCTGTCGTCACCATTTACAGTCACGTTCAAGTTTTATATCTCCATTCTTAGCTTTCTTCTGTTCTGCTGCAATAGTTTCCTGGAACCCCTTCTCTCTTCAGCAGTACACCCAAATGCAAAACAATCAATGAAGTGGATAAATGATATCAGATTATATTGTTGGTGCCAGTTGAAGCTTGCAGAGTCTCCTGCATGAAGCCTCACCAACTGCTTTGATACTGGATGTGATTATTGATATTGGAAATCACACATAAATACATTGTCAAAAGAGTTGAGCAATTTATCAAAACTACCTGTAACAACCTTTCCCATATAGGAAACGTAATATATTATTCTAAAATACTAATACAATAATGATGTAATATTTTTATATGGAATAATGTTAAGATGATTTTAGATTTTAAAATTGGATTTTCAGTTAATATTCTCAATTTTCTTGGCTTTAGGCAATCATATAGGAAGGTAACCTGTGCTGAGTCCACAAATGTGAGGATTTGAAAGCTCCATACTGCTACCCTGCATGCTGTTCGTTCAACAAAACACTTGGTGTTGCAATTTTTTTATTCCGAGTCTCAAGTACTGCAAAATATATATCACTGTTTTCAGTCTAATTAGAGTTGCTTTGCCACTTGTTGGTTTGATCCTATTTGTTACCATTTATCATTGTCTGTTAATGCTATTAGATTCTGTTCTTGTGGAGCCATAATTGCTTTGTGTTTTCAGTAAAGGAACCCTTGGCCTTAATTGCTTTGGAAATTTTGTTACTATTGTATTGTCATCTTCTTTTATATGTTAAGTTGATCATTGATGCCATTTAGTTACTACCTCGTGTAATGCAAGGTGTAGTTTATTGGCAAGTTCTACTGGGAATGAATATTAACACACACAAAGATGTACTCAGGCTTGTCGATCTAAGTTATCCTGTGCCTTTCTGTATGCAGAGGGAAAAAATAAAACCAGTTCACATTGTGGATCTGCCAGGTCATTCAAGGCTGAGACCCAAGTTGGATGAATTTTTACCTCAGGCTGCTGGGATTGTGTTCCTTGTTGATGCTTTGGATTTCCTGCCAAACAGTCGAGTCACTGCTGAGTAAATGCCTTAATCTTTGTTTGTAGCTTTTCTTTCTTTTAACGTATGGATGAGCAGCCATGTACTCTATGATTTGGATACGTTACTGATTTTTTGACAGTAAAATACAGTTGTGTTTCAGCACTATAGAGCTGACTGATGCATTAGATACTTTTCATAACCTAATAGCTTCTAACTGTCGGTTCAAGGTATCTCTACGATGTCTTGACAAAGGCCCTTGTTGTGAAGAACAAAATTCCAGTACTCGTAGTCTGCAACAAGGTAGACAAAGTCACAGCCCACTCGATGGATTTCATAAGAAAGCAATTGGAGAAGGAAATGTATGTCTTAACTCTTTTTAGATCGAGCAAAATATTACTTGATACAAGATCTCTTCTTTCTTTGAGTATTAAATACATTACTTCATTGGAATATTTCTTCCAATTTTTTAGCCAGCGAACCATACGTTCTCATTTGGCTGTTAATTAATAATTCAAGATTTGAATCAGTTGATATATACTATCTGAGCCAATTTCTTTATTTGGATTGTTCCAGTCATTAAGCTACAATTTTGATGTGATCTTAATCATTTTTCAGAGACAAATTGCGTGCTTCAAGGACTGCTCTATCAGATGCAGATATTGCCAATGATGTCACCTTAGGTGTTCCAGGACAGCCCTTTACATTCTCTCAGTGTATCAACAAAGTCACGGTCACTGAAGCATCTGCTATATCGGGAAAAATATCTGACATTGAGCACTTTATCAGGGAACGGGTAATGCCTTGATAAATGAACCTTCATTGTTACAGGTTTACAGTTCACTAGAAGAGATTTGTCACTGAAGCAATACTGCCCTGCCTCCTATTAGCTCTTAATTCACCGGGTCACTTATGTAATATTTTTGTGATGGCCAAGTTTATATTGTACAAGCTTAGGCGCTTTCCAGCCTAATGCTGTGGGATTTTTGAGAAATATAGTGATACATGTTGAGAAATATGTTTTGTACTATTTTGTTTATGTTATTGTAATACCTCCTTAGGGTCTTGACTTCAGAAGGCTATAGTACACTTATATTCAGGATTTTTCAAAATTGTTGTGCCGGATAACTGGATTTTCATTACTCTCGGTGTGGGTGTTAACATGAATGAACAACAAATTGTTGAGTGCAAACAGTATGCATATCAAAATAACATGTTAGCAAGATGCAACAAATATTAATTTACTGAAACACCATACAATATGTGTGAAGGCATAATAAATGATGGTTCACTAAATGTTTGATATTAGATATAAAATGTACAAAACATTTTAGTATTGCATATAGTGAATACCACATTGGGAAGTGAGCAAAATGCATATTAAAATAACATTAGCGAGAGAGGACAAATATCAAAGTATTTAACACCATAAGATACATTCCCCTCATAACATACCCCAACATAAACCAAGAATGTGTACAAAGCACATAAGGTATGCCAACGACACCAACAATAAGTAATACGTGGGCAATATTTAAATCCTAACAAAAACAGATTTTATTGAAGGGCGATGAGCGTCTGGATGGCCTCAATTTCTGATGGCATATCTACTGTAATGCAGCTAAAAGATAAAATGATCCTAGCGAATTTGTATACTTGCATGTAGGCTTGAAGAAATTATTTTTGAGTAGAATGTTATGTATACATTTTGAAAGAAAACTTTAGTTCGCATTTCAGCCATTTGGATTAATTATCTTAACCAATGGCACGAGAAAGGTGCTTCAATCTAGTGGTTGACACAATAACCGATTCATGCACTATATTTTTTCTTCAAATACTTTAATCAGAACATGCGTACTATTTCTAATCCTTTTTTGGGCGTATTAGTTGGAGGGTAAGCTTGCACTAGAATGACAAGCGAATCTTCTTTCTTTTCTTGAAAAAATGGTAACCTATCTCTCCCATCAAGTGTCAATTTTCATTGATAGGAGGATGTAGTTTTAGCTTCAGAAACTTATTCAAGAGAATGTTTGTTTCCTCTTAATTATTTGATTGATAATTCGGTGTTTGCTATTAGTAACAAGTTCTTTCCTTTACATCTGCAACTGAGAAGCAAACTGTTCTCCATTTGATATCCCAATGGCTTGTAACTTCCGGTTATTCTTAATGTGAAATTTAGTGAGTGAATTATATGGTGTGGGGATTATTCAATATATTTGTTCATATCTTCTTTAATAAATTCAGTCTGGACTTCAAGTCAGGAAACTTTCAGTTGGTGAGACAACCTACTCTTTTGGCCCACTTTTGCTCATAAACATGTTATATTTGTGGAAACCACTCTTACTTCACCCTCAAAGAATTTTTTCCTTGTGCAATCTTCACTGTTCTCATCCATGTTTTCAACCTTTTTGCATGTATACCTTTCTTTGAATCTCTATATTATCATGATAATATATGCTCTATATCTTGTCATGATAATACAAGCTTTGCATGTGACTCTTTTAGATCCGTTTAGCTCCTATTGTAAATTTCGCTCACTAAAACCTTGGAACTGGCGAAGCTTATAATTCATAAATATCTTCAATACTATTGATTTGAATTTTGATTAGTGATCATTGAAATTGTTTGATATTTATTTGTTGCAATTTGGCAATACTTGCTTCCTTCATGAATGAAAGTGCTTTAGAGATGTCGAATTAAAAAGAAAAAAAATGGCATCATGATATCTAAAGGAAAAGCTTTTTTTCTTTTAATATTGAAATAAGCAGCAAAAAAAGATTTACAACAGAAGCGTGAGCAGCATGCTGCTAAATATCATGTGTTATAATCCGAAGGAAAAGCCTTGGTTTATAGGAAAATAGGTGTAGCGCAAAAGGTTTTGTATTATTAATGATCTTTGCCTTGTTAAATTTAAAAACTTTATTCATTAATAAAAGGGCCAAAGGCTAATTACAAGCACGTAGAGAGCGAGAGCGAGAAGTGGGAAAAAAACAGAAGAAACTAGAGCAACCCAAGTTGGTGATATAATCATGGGTAGAGGATCGAATGTAGGATAGTCCAACTATGTAACCTAACAAATAAACACACTTACAAGGAACTCAATGAAATAGAGATTTGACGTTTATTAATTCATAGTAGTCACAATTGAATTATAGTTTGATACATGGGCTTACAACATGCAGCTGTAGCTTTCAAGATACATATTGGCATAACTATGTGCAAATTGCATATTTTAAATGGTATTGCAATCCAATGACGTTCCTAAGTTAGGAATTAGATTGTCTATCTTCCATAAGAGTTGTTGATCAAGTCCGTAGTCACCCAAGAATAACATGCAACTGAAACAACCTTCCCCACGAAAGAGAAATAATGGAAATGTTATGAAGTTAGAGAATTCATTAGATGCAAAAACAAAATTGGTACAATATACAATTGTGGCTTGACTACGGTGGTTGAGTGCTAGTAGAGATAGTCCCTGTACCGTAGCTAAAGCACATTGTGCAAGCCAACCACCAACCATAGTTGACCATAGGCTAGCACACTTATATTTTTGAGCTCTTTCCCTAGTTGAGAGTAGTATACAAGGAGCATGGTGTGAGAGTTGTTTAGGTTATGCTTGAGGTCTTATTATGCATTATAGTGAGACTAGGCGGTAGCCAGGTCGCCAAGAGTAGAGGTGTGAGAGTGTGACAACTTGCAAAGCCAACTTGATTAGGCTAGAGCAAAGATATAAAGGCACAAGTAGTGGCACCAATAGATTTGGACCATCCATGAATCTAGGCACTCATAAGTGAGGTTGATAGATAGTGGGCACAAACCACTACATTGTAGTAGAGTGAGCTCTACCTAATTGTAGAGGCAATTGAGGACATAATGAGCATATCAAACATGTAGTGAATTACACACTCTTTCTCCATAACTTCAATGCAGTACCCAACTCCACCACCACCAATGTAGCCACAAGAACCCCTAGGCCTAGAGTAGTATGGGACTCATGGATCAATATGATATATTTTATATAGACCACATTTTGTTATAGTGGTGGTCACATTATGTAGTGATTTTCATATCATGATGATAGATGTACATAAACCTTGAGTGATTTATGTATAGTAAGATTTTGAGTGAATATTGTGTTATTGTGTGATATTTCAGATTATGATATAATTGTATGAAATGTTCAATTATATCTAATATACACATGATCAAACAATGTGTTGTACCCAAAACCAAAATTTTTGCTTCACTAAGGCATTTTGCTTAATTGAGTCATATTCTTGTTTGAGTGATGTCAAATGGTCATTTTTTGGGGTTTTTAAATATGGAGTTGGTGTCAATACTATGTCAGTCTGTTGCTGAAGAGATTTAAGAAAAGTGAAAATTTGAACGAAAACATCAAAATTTTCTCTCTGGAGAAGGGAGCACATTTTGAAATAGGCGCCCTATCTTTTAGGGGCTCAGATCCTGTTTTTAGGGTTTGTCACCTCCAACAGACATTTGTCCGACATCACGTCAGCTTCGCAGTGAGCTATCAAGCCTGTCAAACGGACCTGTTTTGTTCGAGTTACAGAAGATACAGTGCAAATCAAGGCGAAAGCGAGAATTGGTTAACACTGGAGAAAAGCGCAGCTTTTCAGAAAGGCGCCCATCTTTTTGAGGTGCCAGACGTAGGTTTTTGGCTGAATGCCACCCAAGATGTTTATCTCACATTCGTTCAAGCTTCGCGACTCATCCGTCAGAGGGTGAATCTGAGTTGCTGAAGCGTCTGAACCTGAGGTTAAACGTTGGGTCAAATCTTAGTGAAAAAATCTCAGAAGAAAAGCAAAAGAGCACATTTTGGGAAAGGCGCCCAAGCTTTTCAGGCCTTTAAAGCTTTCTTTCTGATGATTTCAGATGCCTAGTGTGTCCGTGTTACGTTCAGCTTTCCGTTGCCTGTCTCCGTCAGATAAGAAGATGTCTCAGCAGCTCGCAGTCGAGGTTTTTATATTATTTTTGTTGTTTCCAGAAATGGCTAAGTCTGGAATGAAAAGAGCAACTTTTAAAAAGGGCGCTCTTGTTTTTCACCCCTTAGATGATGTTTTCTGGGGAAATGTGCCTTTGCGGCCGTCGTGCAGAACGAGCTTAGCTTCGCAGTGAACTTGAGTTCCAGTCCTGAAAGTTAAGAAAATGAAAGTTATGAAGGATTTTGTTTTTCCCTTTGTACGAAATGCAGAAGTCAAAATTTGACTAAGTCTGAGAAAAAGCACAGCTTTGCAAAAAGGCGCTTGGATTTTTGAGCCTTCAGATGTCAGTTTTATGGTTCGCAGTCTCAAGATACCTTTTGATCAGTTTTTACTTAGCTCTGCAATGCACCTGTCAGCCAGCCAATCGGAGAAGTCAGTCAACCAGTATCAGAGGATGAACAGAGGTCCCGACAGAGGTTTTAGCTTAAATTTTCATGAAATTTGGCTAAGTTTGGAATTCGCTTGAGAGTTCAAAGTTGGATTTTCGAAAGTGAGTTGAATGGACGCCTTAACTGGAGTTCTGACTGCAGTTAGACTGAACGATTTCTGGGTTGTCATCTTCGGATATTGGCATGTTGAGTGATCTTCGGTTCGCATGTCGAGTTAACTAGTTTGCATGTTCAGTTAACTATCTTGCATGTTGAGTTAACTTGATTGCATGTCCACTTAACTGAAGATTATCAGTGAATGTCAACTGGAGTTCACATGCATGGCGAATTTTGTTGCAATTGTGAAGTTTTAGTGAAGATGGCGCTTCATTGAGTGTCAACTGAAGTTCAAAAGGGACGAATTGAATGGTGAAGCATTAGTTTGTGAAGTATGGTGCATGAAGTTGTTATCTTCAGTTCTCAAAAGGGTCGCCATATTTAGGTTTTAAATGATGAAGCATTAAGTTAGTGAAGCTACGCACTTTCTAAGGAATGTCAACTGAAGTTCCAAAAGGGGCGCTATTTTTAGCATTATTATTGCATGAAGATGGCAAATTTCTCTTTGCAATGAATCTTGTTAACTAAAGTTATCAAAAGGCACGCCTTAGGTTAAATTTGATGAATCTAAAGCAAGTTTGAAGGATGGCGAATTCAATGAAGATGATTAACTGAAGTCAAACTCGCATAGAGTGGTTAACTGAAGTGTCGAAAGGGAAACCCTAATGCATGGCTATTTATTTAGCATATCTGAGTTTCAGTTAACTAAGATGGGGTCCAATAAGAAGCCAAGCGCCATTTTTCAAGGATTTCATGCTTTGTACGAATTTCATTAATAAAAGTCTATTCATTTCAGCAATGGCGTCCATTATTGCATCATCTTTTGCTCTGAAGCTCATATTCTTCTTGAGCGATCAGCAAGCTTAAGGTGATTCAGGTGTCCATTTTCAGCGTTCTTCGAAGCTACGAGTTCAGATTCTTCAGAGGAAGGCGATTCTAGACTTTATTTTCACTTTGCATGCAGGTTTTATCAAGTTCCAGAGAAGAGATTTGCGGATTTTTCAGAAGCAGACAAGCAAAACTTTCTATCTTCTGTCTTATTTCTTCTATTTCTCACCTTAGGTACTTTCTTCGCATGTCAAAGAAATTCAACACATATTCAGAATCTGATCATCTGGGTTCACATATTTCAGCATTTGCAGAAAAACCCACGTCTTAGATTTTTTCGAGAAAATTGCCCCGTAGCCTTCATTCTGAAGCTCTGTGCTTTTTTTCGAGAATTTCTTTGCATGTGGGCCAAAATCACATCTTTTTGAAGATCTCATCATCTGGGTTTGTTCAGAATTCCGTTGTGCATAAAACCCATGTTCCAGATTTTCTCATGAAAAATTGCCCCGAGAAGCTCTATAAACCCCTGCAGTTCTCGACTGAAAAATCTTTGCATGTTAGGCTAAAAGGCGTTTTTTCATAATTTTGACGTTATGGGTTGTCTTAGAATCATTTTCCGGACAAAACCCATGTCTCAGAATTTTTGGTAAAAATTATTCTCCGACGGGCTATTTTTAGCCTCACCAGGGGCCATTTTAGCTTTTCGAGAAAGTTGTCAGAAGATAGCCGTGTTCACAGTCAACGGGCAATTTTTTCAGAAGGTAGTTCAACTAGACTGAATTCGAGACCAAATTGGTCTTAATTTAGGTTTTCATCAGAGCAGCTGACAATGAAGCGTTACGCTGCAGAAGGAACAGAGATTACTTCATTTACGAAGCCGCCAAAGTCACTCAAATCTGTACCATTATCTTCGTGAAGATGATACTTACGCTGATCTTGAGGAAGTACAAGCAGAATTCGAGAAGCTGATTTGTGACAGCCTTGAAGGTGAACCTATGGCGCCCAAATTAGAGAATGTTTCAGTAATTGCAGCCAGTTTGAGAAAGGCGACTGAAGAATGTAAAGATGGCATGCACACAATTACAGAAAGTGGCAGAGAACTAAAGAAATAGACTGTTATTTTTAGCAGCATCAAAGTGCCAGATGACAGGGAGATCGATGAGTTCTTGGTCGAAGTGTTAGACCGAGTTGACATGGAGTGATCTGCCAGTTGGAACGTGCAGTTAGTTTCGAGGGTTGAGTCCTAAGTGGCAGTTAACTTGACTTCCAGTCTTCAGTTTACTTGCTGACTTAACACATGCTTATCTCATCCTTGGAGTTATCAACATAGGATTTAGGGTTAGGGTTTCCAGTTAACTGAAGGTAGTGGCCAGTTAACTTTTCTTTAAATAAGGACGTGCATGCTTGCACATTGTCCAATTAGGTTATTTGTACCAGTTAAATTGAGGGTAGTTTCCCAGTTAACTGTATAGTTTACTTCATTAGGGTTAGGCGCATAACTTGCATGCATTGCAAGAACTGTAGTGAACACAAGGTGATTTTAGGGTTACCTACACCTTGATGTATATAAATAAGAGCTTTTGCTCATTTGTAATTAACTTTTGCTGGAGAGAAATATATGCTGCGCCTACCTTGCCCTCAATATTGCTCTTTTGGTATTTGTTCATGTGTCTTCACTATTAGGATGAATTGTTATGCCACATAGGGTTTCATGCAATTGTGATGGTGGATTCTTTATGTCTTGTCAATCTTTTATCATTTCAATCAAGTGTTATGCCACATAGGGTTTCGTGAGATTGTGATGGTAAAATCGTTTTGTGAAGTCTTTACTACTTTCAATCAAGTGTTATGCCACATAGGGTTCCATAAGATTGGCATGGTAAATTCCTCCCATAGTTAGATCTGTTTGAACATATCTTTATCATTGAAATCAATTGTTATGCCACATAGGGTTCCAAGAGATTGAGGTGATAAGGCTATTTTGTGTTAATTTACCATTGTGATCGATCGTTATGCCACATAGGGTTTCGAGAAGTTGCAGCGATAAATCTGTTTTGTGAATCTTTATCAATATAATCGAAGGTTATGCCACATAGGGTTTCGTGAGATTATAAAGATAAAGGTTGTTTTGTGAAGGCTTTGCTGTTTCGATCGAGTGTTATGCCACACAGGGTTCCATAAGATCGTCTTAGTGAATTCTTAAATCTGTTGTGCCCAATAAGCTTGTTTAGATTAAGATGATAGTTGTGCCACCTTGCCTTCAAGTAGAGAGTCTAAACTCGTTTATCGTCCGATAGTCAATCCCTGCTCCATTTCCTCATGCTCTGTTTTCTTGAGGAAACTGGATAGATTTAAAGTAGTTAGCTTAGTTGTAGTTAATGATCTGCGAAACCAGAAAATCCTTAGCTGCAACGTTCTTGGTTTTCTTAACCTTGTGCCTCTTCCAGCTGAGAACAAAAAGATAGGACTTAGATTACTTTTCTTTTCCATGCATTCCAGCACAACGAGGGAGCTTCCCCTCCTAATTTGAAGAGCACTCATTGCGTAGTGCACATAGCTGTCCGTACAAACCTGCACTCCAGAGGTGTTAGATTTTACGCCAACACAATGGAATAATGAAGTTAATTAATTAACCATTTGTGCAATTAATAAATTTAACATGATGAAGAATGATTTACTCTATATAAAGAATAAGAATAAACCATGAATGTAGCAATTTCTAGGATAATATGAAAATCACTTAGAAGAACCCAAGTCACTTAAAATCATGTCAAGGAGAAACAACAAGCACATAATTTTATATAAGGTGTGAAGAGTATCTAATATATGTATGGATTGTGTTTTACAAGAAAGGATCTTACATAATAAAAAAGTGTAAAACACTATGAAACTATAGCACCAAAAATAGTTCCAAGGAATAAATGACCCAAGGTGAACCATAGTTAGAATTTATATACTAGTTTGCACAAATGTCACCTATGATTAAGAATGAGCATAAATTATGCATAGAAGTGACAAAGGTGAATAGAATCCATCGATTACTTTAAGGGGTTGGCCATGAATTGTTGAGAGGCCATAAGCCCCAAAACCATAAATGAAAGTAACAATGAATGGTCCTAACCATTCGGGGTTTAATTTGCCCCTACTACTAGTTGGGGCATTAATATTGCATTGGTTCCATAGAGGACTAGATCTTGAACCTAAAAAGAGTGATAAAGAACATGCTTATTATAAGACCTATGAATAATCTTCTGGTAAGCTTTAAGATGCTCAAGAGCACTGATTCATCTCTCATCAAGCATTTCAAGCTCTTACAAATGACACTCGTGATAGGTGTTATCATTGCTAAGCCCTTGGAGTGAGACTCATGCAAAAGAAATCTCAAGTTTTTACAACATGACCACATTAGTGTCATATAAAAGATTGTATGGAGTGGTACCAGTGGCATCAAAAATACTTGTACAATGGACCTATTGAGCGTAAGAGAGTTGAGAGTGCTAATTCTTACCATGTTTATTACTAATTTTATGAAGGATTTGCTAAATTATTTTATTGAAAGCCTTAGCCTAGCCATTAGATTGAGGATAGTAGGGTGTTGAGAAATGATGTTGAATGTGAAACTTGTTTAGGAATTTCATGCCCTTGTTCTTGAATGATCTTTTGTAAAAAACAAAGGTAGAAGGAAGTCCAAATTGAGAGATTATATTGTCAAAAATTTATAGATTACTTTAGCAATGGTTGATTAGAGAGGGATAGCTGTTAGATTCTACAAGAAGCAAGAACCCAGCCATGATCTGATGTTGGTTGTAGATCACATGCAACTTCACTCAACAGATGATTGAAGATCAAAACAATAGAATGAAGAGAAATCTGAATTGAGAAAAATAGAGACAAGGCAAGAGAAATTTCAGAATACTCTCAATACTATCACCGAGTGATCACCGAACTAGCCGAACTAGTGAAGGTGAGAGGAGAGTGCTCAATATATAGAAAAATAAGAGCAAATACATCCAAGAGGTGCATTAACTCCTACTACCCATAAAAGGCAAGAGGTTTTACCTACTTGGTAAATGACAAAACATGTGGCATAACCTCCTTAGGTGAAGACAAAAAGGTGGCACATAAAGCCAAAAGAGGGTGAGAAACTCAACTACCTAATAACCTACCTAGGGAAAAATAGAATAATGGCTATGAGAGGTGGCACAACAAGCCAAAAGAGGGTGTGTAACTCAACTACCCATGTGTGGGAGAGAGTGACACATGTTGCTATTGTATTTTGCCACGTGTCCTCATATTAACTACTCCTAATAAACCTAAGAAAGCTTAAACAATATGTAGGAAAAAAGAAAACTCCTAACATAAGGAAAATAAAAAACCTACACTAACACCCCCCTTAAGCATAGCTTAGGTGGGTGAAAAGATGGGTCCCAACAAATGAAGCCATGTTAGGTACCCATGTACATATAAAATTCCCCCCATAAGAGAGAAAAATAATGTATAAGCTAGATTTTTGAAGCCAAAATGAAAACAACTCCAGTAAAGAATTCAAAATTTTAACTATTTTTTTTATTGTGTCCTCCAATCTCTGATTTTGGTGAAATATAAGTCAATTTTGACTTTCTTAGACCTTCTAGACTCTCTAGAAATGCTGAAAATGCCTCCAATATTACCAAAAAGTTGTAATAACCTAGATCTCATAGGAATAGATGTATGTAAACCCGATTAAATATATGCTTATTTTTCCTTTAAACTGTTTTGATTCTCTAGGTCATACGAGGATGCGGGAGAAGAGCATACTTGGTTTTTGAGGAAAAATGTTAGCTCTCTATTAGTCTCAAATCTCTCAAAACATCAGAAAAAACAATGAGCTATACCAAACAACACTACTCTAATACCATGTTAGATTCTACAAGAAGGAAGAATTGAGCCAAGATTTGATGTTGGTCGTAGATCACATGCAACTTCACTCAACAGATGATCAAATATCAAAATAGCATAATGAAGAGAAATCTGAAATGAGAGAAAAATAGAGACAAGGCAAGAGAAATTGTAGAATACTCTCAATACTCTCACCGAGCGATCATCGAACTAGCCGAACTAGTGAAGGTGAGAGGAGAGTGCTCAATATATAGAAAAATAAGGGCAAATACATCCAAGAGGTGCATTAATTCCTACTATCTATAAAAGGTGGGAGGTTTTACCTACTTAGTAAATGACAAAAATGACGTGACACATAAAGCCAAAAGAGGGTGAGAAACCCAACTACCCCATAACCTACCTAGGAAAAAATGGAACAGTGGTTATGAGAGGTGACACAACAAGCCAAAATAGGGTGTGTAACTCAACTACCCCTGTGTGGGAGAGAGTGACACATTTAGATATTGTATTTTTCCACGTGTCCTCATATTAACCACTCCTAATAAACCTAAGCAAGCTTAAATAATGTGTAGGAAAAAAAGAAACACCCCTAACATAAAGAAAATAAAAAACCTACACTAACAATAGCCTCAATCCATTTCATAAAGTAATTTTTCATAGTTATGATGAATGTTTGTCCTTGAGTAGGAGAGATTTTCACAATCAATTCTAGGCCCTAAATAGAGAGGTCCAAGGGGATGTACAAGATTGGAGCTCCTCTGCAGGAACATGAGAAAAGTGACTTTGTTGTTGACATTGAGGTCATTCCTTGATAAAAGAAAAGGAATCTTGTTTCATTGTTTACCAATAGAACCCCATACAAACAAGTTTTTGAAATAATATTTTTCCACCAAAATGACCTCCACAAACATCTAAATGGGCCTCTTAGAGGGAAATTAGGATTTTAGATTTTGTTAAATAATAGAGGCCATTATAACCTCACTAGTAGAAGACATTAGATAGAAGAATGTAATGTGCAATAACCTTGTAGATGCGAATGTGTGCATTTTTAGAAGATTTGGAAGGAAATGTACCATCTTTCAGATAATTATATATAAAAGTATCACTCCTTAGATTCAATAACACGACAAAATATAATATCATAGGAATAATAATTCACAATAGTAGACATAAATATCATATGAATAATAAGCTAAATATTGTTTGTTGAATCATTAATAGACACAAGGAAAATAGTGCTAGCCATTGCATCCACATGAATTTCCTTACATGGAATGGTGTTAATTGTAAGAGAATAAAAGTAATTAAGAAGAGATAGAGCAAGGTCATGATGCTAAGAGATTTTATCCTATTGTGGTGAAGAAAAAATGATTCTTACGAAGGAATAAAGCTTCCCTGAGAATCAATGATCTACACTAACATTAGGATGAATAAAAGATTCTTCTACTTGCCTGATCAATTCTTTTTATGAAATAATTATAATTGGAAATCAAAAAATCTTTAGATTTCAATACAACCTAAATATATCTAGTTATAATGAATTGGTGAAAATATATCTCTCTAACAATAAATACAAGCATATGTAAACATAAATAGAATGTACAGGTCTTAGAGACACTTTTGTGACTTCTTGAGAGCCTGGATCATGAATACCAACACATAGCGTGTATATCATCGTGTCGCGTTGTCATTCGATATGGATGCAAAAACAAAAGTCTAGAATGTCTCATAATTAGTGCCTATACACAAAATAACTATCAAAAGACCACTATGCATGAGAAATGTTAAAGTAATAGAAATAAAAGAGAAATACATTGCAAAGCTTAAACCATAGTGGTTAAATAAAGTTGTTGAGAGATGAAAGGTATCATTGGGTAGTTGCTTCTTTCCAACCTATACCACCTGCACATAAAGAGAAAGGAGAAATTTTTTGGTTGGGTTGTTTAGGGGCTTGCCTCAATTGAACCCATGTTTCAGTATTTCTACCTCCACGAAGAGCCAAGACATTGATAATATTGGAAGATATATTGAAAGTGATTTCTTTGAAAAAAAGTATAATGTCATAGATATAAAGATCTTAAATGTATTGTGCCAACACCAAATATATCTAAATATGAACACAAAGAAATTTCATACTGTTATCCACCTATTAGAAATCGGGAAATTTTAAACTTTTAATCCTTGCTATATGGAGTATTGGGCTTTTGGTTGTTGGCACATCGAGTGTACACAACATATTGTTCATATGGCATTGGACCCGATGGGTCCTATCGCCCGATATGCCTTTGTGAGGTTGGCGATATAGACATCTAAGCCTACGTCTCTAAGGATATCAGAGCCGATAGAGGCATAAAGGGCACCATAATCTCTGATTCCTCGATGCCTCCGATATAACATGCTCATGCGATTCTCTGATCATCTGATCAATATTGGGGTGATTTGTATCGGCCAATAAGGAAGTAAAGGGTGTTCATAAAATGAGGCTTGAGTTTCCTAGTCTGTATATGGCACATTTTTCAAAATACAATCTTGGGAGATTGAGATGTATAGTTGTATATGTTGATTGGACCTGGCATGGAAAAGCAAACAAAGTTATGCACAATTCATGGCAACATATCTTGTGCTCAAGGAAGAAGAAGAAAAGGCCGAGGAGCATAACACTCTCCTACGCATGTAGTTGGACCCACCAAGAGCCCCTGCTCCATGATAACCAGATAGTTTAGTTAGGCTGACTTTTTCCAATTTTGACTGTAATATGAATATGTGTCATGTCATGTCGGTTTAAAAGTAACTGTTAGTTTTTTTTTGTAAAAATGATCTATGTCAAGAAACCGTTACTCATAAGCAGTTACTCTTTAAATAACAATTGTAGCTAGAGAGGGGGGGATCCAGATTTTGAACTCTCAGAAGTACTTTGTGACTCAAGGAGGAAATTCTCTTGTTAATGCTATAAGGGGAAAAAAGGGAAGTGTGAGCAATGTTGTTTTCTTTTCAATCTTAGTTTGCTCTATATGATGTTGAGATTTTGGCATTGGAGAAATAAAGAAGATGTTCTCGGATTTGTGAATTTGTTAATGTTTTCTCTTGATTACAAATGAACTTTGAGTCTTTGTAATTATTCTTTGATGTTTTGTTTTTTATATCAGACTGTGCATGTGGTTATCTCTGAAGCTTTGAATTCAGATTAACTTGTTGAGGGGAAGTTTCGTTGCTCGTTCTTTCCTTAGTTCTCACTTGCAGGTGCGAGATAAATTAACTTTGTGTTGTTTGTTCGCATCCTCTTCATTTTAAATCAATCTCTCTTATTTGTAGGTGTTAGGTTTTCCTTTTCTACTTTCTAGTTAAAAGCATATCCCGTCTTTATTTATTGCATATCATAAGAGGGAGCTGTACCTCTAAAATTCAGAGGAAAGTTTCCAAATCAATGGCAACTTCTCCAATTGTTGGTGCTGTTTGTCTTTCTTTCTGGGCAAGCTAAGTCATCCTTTACATTTATCTTTGAAGGACAAATATGTACACTAACAAAGTTTTTTGGCAACTCTGTTGGGGAAGTTGAAGTGGCTGGTGCTTGGTTCTCTCAAAAATCTCAAGGTGCCTCCTCGAGGATGGAGGATGGTGACTCTGTGTTTGTAAGAAGATCTCTTTGATAGAAGAATTCCAGTTTTATGTCATGGTTTTGGTTGTATCTCAGCCATGGGGAACTCAAATTGGACCATTTGCTTTGCCTCAATATACAACAATACCTAAAGGTTCAAGAAAATATTTTCCTAAATTCACTGGTGAAGATTCTCAAGATCTAGAAAATCATATCCAAGCGTTCACTGTTGCTTGTGGGATCCTTGGAGTTCAAGAAGATGTGTTTGTGCGGTTATTTGCCAAGAGTCTCACTGGACGAGCAACATAGTGGATTCAAAATTTAGAAGATGGATGCATCACTGGATGGAACAGTTTGAAGGTAAAGTTTCTTGACAGATTTAAGCTTGCAATTGATACATATGTATTATTGATTCAATTTTTTAAAATAAGGAAGGAAGAAGGTGAATCTATCAGAGAGTTTGTGGAAAGATTTAACTAGACTTTGAAAAAGATCCCTCAGAATGAAAAACCAAATGAAGGTATGCAGTTATGTATATTTATTGCTGCGATGCACCCAACAATTAGTTTTCATTTAAAAAGAAACAAAGTGCAAAAATTGGATGGTGCACAAAGAATGACTGATGAGATTGAAGATAATTTGATTTTGTCTGGGTTTTTTGAAGAAAAGAAATGTGTGAATGATTCTAATGCAGAAGTTTCAAATTCAGAAGCATTTTTCAATTAGAATTTTCATTCTAAAAAGAAACCTCTCTTGCAAAGGAATCCCGTTAAAGAAAAATGAAGAATAATGTCTCCTACATCCTCTTATCAAAATATGATAGTTCTTGGTAAAGAAAGTATCCCAATACCTTCTACTGCGGGGATGTTTTACTTACATACCAAAGATGAAAAGCAAGAACCTGTCTTGACATGCATGCAAACCAACAATGTTGAACAATCCTGCAATTCATTGACAAATTCTGATATTGCTTTTATTCCTAGTTGGTGCCTGGAAGGTTCAGATGATGGATTTTTGTGTGGAAGTTTGGATGAAGATTTAAAACTAAAACAAACATAGCCAACTGTGGCACTGATAATGTGGAAGAAGGTATGAATGTTTCTATATCCATGTCTTTGTTCTCTCCAGAATAAGGAGTTTTTACCTTTGATATTGATGAAGTAGACCCAAAGGTAGAAAGGTTTTTTGAAAAAGCTGAAAAAGGGTTTCTAAATCATGGTTCAGACATGGAAGTTTTCATTTTTGATTATTCAAAGATTGATGATACTACTTCAATGCCCAAGGAGGTTGAGGAAAGATTGAAAAATCCAGCAAGTAGGGAAGAAATGAAACAATAAGATTTTTACATGTAGCCTGAATATTCATCATTTGAATTTTCTGATGAAGAACACAAGAGAAGCTGCATGAAGAGGAAATTTGTCATGCCTTTTATGGAGAAAATTCTATGCAAACTCATATGGTTTCATTTCATTTCCCTATTACCGGTGATGGTCTAATTGAAAAGATAAATGAAACTGAAATTTTTTGTAATCCAATGACTGAGCATGGTGGAGGTATGCTTGGTTTGCATGATCATATTCTTGATCAATGCATTGAATTTATGAGTGATGAGTTTCTTTGTGCAAAGAAAGAAGAATTTTTTTATAGATTTGACCCAATGATGGAAGAATGTAATAATCAAGAACTTCTGTCAGCAGTAGAGTGCCCAGAAGTTGAGTATTTGATTCCATGCTCCAAGGAAGTAGATGAAACAATAACTAATGTTGAATTGCAGCCTTTAGTTTATGATAACCTCGGAAGAGCAAAGTATGGTTCAAAAATATTTGGCGAAGAATGGATCTTTGGTCGCCTATGTGTATTTGAGAAATTTTTGCAATCCATCAGTTGGAGATTTGATATGGCAACAATTGTAAAATGGCATCCTTTTTTAGGAACATCACATGGCCACAATTCATTGTTCCGTAGAGGAACATATTTTTCCCAGCCCGTGAAGGGTTTTGCATGAGTAGCCTTGGCTTTCCTTTGAGGTAGGGTCTTATGATCATGTATATATTAGGACATTTTGGTGTGTTCTTGTTTGGATTGTTTGGTTGTCCTATTTTTGGGTTTGTGCCCTGTTCCCCTCCGCCCTTCTACAAGTAGCTTCCTGTTCTCCTGATGATATTTCTTTGCTCCATGCCCAATGGTTTTAGCACTGGTCCCTGCTAAAGTTTCTGGAGTTCTCTATTTTTCCTCAAGAAAACTAGTCCCCAATCGGAGCCACTTGTTATCCACCTATATGAAATCGGGAAATTTTAAACTTTTAATCCTTACTATATGGAGTATCAGGCTTTTGGTTGTTGGCACATCAGGTGTACACAACATATTGTTCATATGGCGCCAGACCTGATG
This sequence comes from Sequoia sempervirens, assembly GCA_007258455.2. NCBI lineage: Eukaryota > Viridiplantae > Streptophyta > Pinopsida > Cupressales > Cupressaceae > Sequoia > Sequoia sempervirens. The sequence continues at coordinate 6,498,910 of VDFB02000013.1, read as the reverse complement.
GGTCCTATCACCTGATATGCCTTTGTGAGGTCAACGATATCAACATCTAAGCCTATGTCTCTAAGGATATCGGAGCCGATAGAGGCATAAAGGGCACCATAATCTCCAATTCCTCGATGCCTCCGATATAACATGCTCGTGTGATTCTCTGATCATCCAATCAATATTGGGGTGATTTGTATCATCCAATAAGGAAGTAAAGGGTGTTCATAAAATGAGGCTCGAGTTTCCTAGTCCGTAAATGGCACATTTTTCAAAATACAATCTTGGGAGATTGAGATGTATAGTTGTATAAGTTGATTGGACCTGGCATGGAAAAGAAAATGAAGTTATGCATAATTTGTGGCAACATATCTTGTGCTCGAGGAAGAAGAAGAAAAGATTGAGGAGCATAACGCTCTCCTACACATGCAATTGGACCCGCCAAGAGCCCCTGCTCCATGATAACCAAATGGTTTAGTTAGGTTGACTTTTTCTAATTTTGGCTTTAATATGAATACATGTCATGTCATGTCGGTTTAAAAGTAACTATTCGTTTCTTTTTGTAAAAATGGTCTATGTTAAGAAACCGTACTCATAAGCAGTTACTCTTTAAATAGCAGCCGTAGCTAGAGAGGGGGGATCCAAATTTTGAACTCTCAGGAGCACTTTGTGACTTAGGGAGAAATTCTCTTGTTAATGCTGTAAGGGGAAAAAAGGGAAGTGTGAGTGGTTTTGTTTTGTTTTCAATCTCAGTTTGTTGTATATGATGTTGAGATTTTGGCATTGGAGAAATATAGAAGATGTTCTCAGATTTGTGAATTTGTTAATATTTTCTCTTAATTACAAATGAACTTTGAGTCTTTGTAATTATTCTTTGATGTTCTATTTGTTATATCAGATTGTGCATGTGGTTATATCTGAAGCTTTGAATTTAGATTAACTCATTTGTTGAGGGGAAGTTTTGCTGCTCGTTCTTTCCTCAGTTCTCACTTGCGGGTGCGAGATAAATGAACTTTGGGTTGTTTGTTCACATCCTCTTCATTTTAAATCAATCTCTCTTATCTGTAGGTGTTAGATTTTCCTTTTCTACTTTCTGGTTAAAAGCATACCCCATCTTTATTTATTGCATATCATAAGAGGGAGTTGTACCTCTAAAATTCAGACGAAAGTTTCCAAATCAATGGTAACTTCTCCAACTATTGGTGTTGTTTGTCTTTCTTTCTAGGCAAGCCGAGTCATCCTTTAAATTTATCTTTGAAGGAAAAATCTGTACACTAACACATACAATAGGAAAGAAGCAACATAACGAACTATGATCACCTAGAAGTTGTCAAAAACCACCAGGAGAGATATAAAAACTTCCACAATGTTGCCTTATTCAATTCCACTTCAAAAAGGTCACATGCAATATGTAGAGAGCTTGCTATTCATTTAAAAAACTTAAGAGCTTCTTCAAGAAGTTGCAAATTTCAATATGAGATTGTGAGTGTTTGTATAAAAACCATGATCATCTAGAAGTTGTCAAAAACCACTAAGAGAGATATAAAAACTTCCACAATGTTGCCGTGTTCAATTCCACTTCAAAAAGGTTACATGCAATATGCAAAGATATTTCCGTTCATTTAAAAAACTTAAGAGCTTCTTCAAGAAGTTGTAGAGTTCAATATGAGAGCATGAGTGTAATTGTATGTGAGTGTATGAAAGAAAAATCAAACTTTCTTTTTTTCTTTTTCTTTTTTATTAAATAGCAAGAAAAATCAAACTTACATAATGGACTATGATCACCTAGAAGCTGTCAAAAACCACCAAGAGAGATATAAAAACTTCCACAATGTTGCCTTATTCGATTCCACTTCAAAAATGTCACATGCAATATGTAGAGAGCTTGATGTTCATTTCAAAAATTTAAGAGCTTATTCAAGAAGTTGTAGAGTTCAATATGAGAGTGCGAGTGTGAGTGTATGAAATAAAAATCAAACTTGCTTTATTTTCTTTTCCTTTTTTTTAAATAGCAAGAAAAATTAGACTTCCATAATGGACTATGATCACCTATAAGTTGTCAAAAACTACCAAGAGAGATATAAAAACTGTTGCAAGAATGAAAGTATTGTGGAAAGATTGAAGGTGTTGTCATTGATGTCAACTGATCAATTGGTTATCTACTAGTTGTTGTTGGCTGTATATGTCGAGGATATTGAGAAAATTGTAATAAAGAGATGTTGCAAGTGTTTAGTGGTTGCTTTGGGTTTTGGTCCGGATTTTCTCCTGTGGTTGTGTGGTTCAGATATGTTGTTCATGGTTGTTAGTAGATGTTATATCTAGATTTTTGGTTGCTAATTTATTGTACAGTGCAAGTTGTGTTCACTAGTTGTGAACTATGGTTTTCTGTGTTTTTGGTCGAAGTCCAGAAGAAATGTTGTTGGTTTGGATTTCTCTTTGATGAAGTCTTATGACTTGCGATTCTAGAGTTGTGTTTCCCTGATTCCATTGAAGATAGTTTCAAAATTTGGAAGATTCATGCTGAATGGTTCTATGTGTCTTAGACTGGTTAGGCTGACCTTGTGTGAAATACTACTTTTGAGGGTGATGAAGCGTGTTGGATCTTTTTGGGTGCCTTGAAGCGCGTGTTGGGGTCGCCCTCATTCTAATTCCACCCTAGGATGTTTTGGTGCCGACCTAATTTTAATTTGAATTTGGATGGCCGACTTTGGATATGTTTCAAAGTTGAAGATGGTATAAATGCAAGATGAGTTAATGGTGAAACATGATACAAGAGCAAAGAAGTAGAGCGATAAGAGAAAAGAGGAAGTGCAGTTTGATGCGACATTGATTCTATTTAGTGAGAGTGTGTGTTGAGAGTGTAGTAGGTCAGTGCGAAGCTTAATGTTGAGTTTCTGGATGCAGTGAGCAAAAGGTGAACTCTATCATTCATGCATGTGTGCGAGTAATTGTGGTGGAATCCTTTGTTGCATTGGGATTGTAGTCTCTCTGTAACAAGTCTTCTTTGTCTTCTTTGTATCTCTATGGTAGTGAGCCCTCTGGGTTGTTAGCCCTGTTGGACAGTGAGTCCTTGTTCCAGATAGTGAGTCTTTATTTCAGGCAGTGAGCCTTGTTTCAGGTAGTGAGCATTTTTGTAATCGGTCTTGATATTCTCTATAGTGTGAGTTAATCCTCACTGTGGTTTTTCCCTTATTGGGTTTTCCATGTAAATATGGTGTTATTGTGTTTATGTGTTGGATTTAGGTTTTTGCATTGGCATTTGATAATTAATCATTTAAAGCAGTATTAAGAGTTAGTTTTGATAATTGAATTGAAGGTTTAATTATGTGACAACTGATTCACCCCCCCTCTCAATTGTCCTATTTAACAAAAACTTCCACAATGTTTCCTTATTTGATTCCAATTTAAAAAGGTCACATGCAATATGTAGAGAGCTTGCTGTTCATTTCAAAAACTTAAGAGCTTCTTCAAGAAGTTGCAAAGTTCAATATGAGAGTATGAGGGTGAGTGTATGTGAGCGTATGAAAGAAAAATCAACCTTGCTTTATTTTCTTTTCCTTTTTTTTAAAGCAAGTCAAGTCACTTTTTTCAATGCGATTGTCATGCAAAGGAATTACTTCTAGAATATTCGTGGGAAGGTAACACTCCAATGGCCACTGGAATCATAAAATTTAGAAAGACATTAGTGCATCATGTAGACGTCTACACGTACTGCTCCTATCCAAAAAAATAGACTAAAAAAGTCTAAATTATTATAAAGATACTAGGCAAATGGTATTCTGGTGTTAACACTTTGCATTTAAAAAATGTTTATATCATGGGCTAAAAGAGGGGGATGTTGTGTAGTGTGAAATTGCAAGGGCATGCAACTTACAACACTACATTTTCCCCCCACTTTAGTAGGCATATAAACTATGCTAAATATGCATGCTGAAGTAGAGATAAATTATAATATACATTACCAAAGGATACTATAGAGGAAGCATAATCTCCAACCCACATGGACATGCCCCCAAGGAGAAGATCTGCAAAACAATTAAGGTATCTTACACAACACAAATGTTATGCAAAAGCTATTGCAAATAATGTGTTATCTAGGATGAAATGTACGACAAAAAGAGAGTACAAAACAAACATTCATGCAAACAAACAAACACATAAATACAACTTAACCAAAAAGAGAAAGATAGATAATATGAAGAGCATGAGATAAATGATTTAATGGGTATGGATAACAAGTTGTGTTATGCTAAAGTCCATACAATGTTTTTGATTGACCATGGTTACTACAAACTATGTTGTAGGATAACCATGAAAAATGTAGGACATATTAAGACCCACAATCTAGCAATCTATGTTATGCTAGGTGGTTTATATTCTACCAAACAACTATAAAGATAATAGAGTTCATCAATAATTTGAAATAAAATTGGGATGTGTGCATTCTAATAACCCCTTAAAATAATTGAGTGACATCAGGAGTGCAAGTTATTTTAAGGAGAGAAAGTAAAAAATATGAATGCTTAAGAGAATAGCATAAAGAAAAATATTGTGTCACAAAACACATAACATTATGCTCATGGAATGTCATCACACAATGTAGGTATGCCACATAAAATCCACATCACTTGAACAAAAATACTGAGGGATCCATAGATTTGGGGTTATTATGAACACACAATAATAAAGTATATTTGAATTAAGGTTTTATATAGTCATTATTCCCCAAGTGTAGCAGAACTACAAGTACGAAGGAAGAAACTACATGAAATCAAATAAATCTTTGGGTCAACATGGAAGAGGGCCTAAATGTCTCAACAGTTTGCATCATCCCCAAAAATAAAAAATCAAATGACAACATATAGAAGAATGATGATAGAGATAGAAGAGTTGATAGTTTATATTCATCTTCCCTATACCTATGTACCTACAAGGGTATCATGGGTCCTCTAGGTAAGACTAAAAAACATATGCAAACAAGCACGAGGAAACACAAACAAAACATGTATATAAAACAACACAAAATTATAGATGAGAGGACTAATGCTTTATGTTCATTCTTTGAACAAATCATCAATATCCCAATCTTGATCATAAGGGGAGGGAGTTCAATCCTGTAAAGGAAGTACTATTAAGGAAATACTAGGAATTTCACCTACAACAAGAGCTAAAGTACTAGAAAAAAGTACAATATCATCCTGAATATCTTGTGAGGTGAGTATCAATAATCTTGTAAAGATCATAGACAATGTTGGAATGTATTTGAGGCGCTCAAATAGACTCTCCCCACAAGGAGAAGCCAATGAATTTCTATAAAATATGTGATAAGAGGACTATAATTACCAATCTCCTTAATGGGAGCAGTGATAGGCATAGAGGAAGTTTTTTTTTTTTTTTGTTGTGAAGAGAACCGATGACGAGTGGTTTAGATAAGGTGGGTTTGGTTATTTCTTTTGATGGGGTGGAGTTGGATAATGCTCTAGATTTATTTTGGGTAGTGGATGAGGGATATTGATATTGACTATGACAAAATGGAGATCTTTTGGAAAGATTTCATGGTGATTGCATTGAAGAAACACCAAATTAGTTTGGGTGGCATTGGATATGAAAAATTTGTTTGGAATATCCAATGGCTCAAAATGGGGAAATGTTAGGAAGATTCAAAATTAGAGGAGGTTACATTAAAGGAGCTAGGAACACTTGCACCCTTTTCGTATGAGGTTCGTTAAGATTCCAGGGAGGAATTAGAGGGGGTGTGGGGGTGTAGAATAAATAGTAACTAGAGGTAGAGAAGGAGAAAAAAAAGGCATTACCAAATTAGGATGTGGTCGCATTAGAGGAGGGTGTTCAATATTGGGTGTTTTCATAACAACCTATTCACGGGACAATACATACTAACGATGCTTATACTCACATGCAAGTTGGCTAAGTTAGTGATGGGGACCAAACATAATTGTAGTAAAGGGATCACTCTACTCAATTGCAAGGATTTCACTTTTGAAATAGGAGGAAGGATCATCTTGGTAGGTGGAGGGTGAGAGATTTGGGGTGCATGTGGTATATCTTGTGTCATGGGTGTCTTTCCTCTTTTTATTGTGGGGGTAGTGGAGGAATAGGAGGAACCATTGGAGGATAAGGCATGGGCAGTGCACAAGAATATTTATATCCATTGGGTTAATTTCCTTTTGCTATTGGAGTAGGCTGAGGAACAAAAGGAGCCACATGAGGATAGAAGCTATGAAGAGAATATTTTCCCAACATAGGTATCTTTCCTCAATTGCTAGTATTGACATGTGGGGGAACATAAGGCACCACCAAAGATTAGGAAACCTTAGGGGAAATGGGGGGTTTTCCTAATGGAGTAATCTTATCCTTAACCACTATAGGGGTAGGTGTTGAGATAAACGAATGTAGTTGCAGCTAAGTAACCAAAGGGGAAACAACCACTAGAGAGGAAGAAGAGGGAACTACATAAGAAGATGCTAAACAACCTAATTTGAATTTAGTATATGCTTTGAACAGAAAATCATCATGAGGTTGTATAGGTCCTAGAGGTAATGCACAAAATAAATTGAGAGAAAAGTCACCATGAAACACTAGTGGTTTGTATCGAGTGTGTTGGATAGTATGCATTGTGCCATTGTGAGGAAATCTTAAATATTTGTGTATCATGGAAGTGACTGCATTCATGGAAGTTAGCCATGGAATTCCCAACTTCACCATGAGTAAGTCAAATCTAGGGATAACAAAAAAAAATGGTTTCCACAGACTTTGATCCAACTTGAACTGTGAAAGTAGTCAAATCTAGGGATAACAAAAAAATGGTTTCCACAGACTTTGATCCAACTTGAACTGTGAAAGTAGTGGAACCCATGGTATGAAGAGAAAGACCATCTCATGTTCGAATAATCAAGTTGAAGTATTATTATATTTATATTTGTGAAACCCATTGATAAAAACTTCTTTTGTAATAATATTTACCCTATTGGAAGGATCAACAAGAACACCATTAACAGTTCTCTTGTTGAAGCAATCAGGTATGTAGAGAGTTCCATCCTGTACGTCAACATGGGCAAGTCATTTGAAGAAAAAAATATTACAGACGTAGTGATGTCACACGCATGAGGTGATTGGGTGCAATCATCAACCATGTTTACCATTTTATTTATTTCATTTTTAGGAAATGTGGAGGGTGAAGGATTATCTAAAATAAATTTAGTATAATGTGATGGAAATAGGTTGGTATAAATTTGTAGTTATTGATTCGACTTTGCAATCAACTCATTAGCACTTTCTTTCTTACTGCGTATTTGGATAAACCATGCATTGATGAGGTCTTGCAATAGATGGTGAAGACACATACACCATTCAGTATCATGTTTAGGAAAACGATGAAATTAATAGAAGAATTTTGAGTCTTACGAAGCTGGCAAAGGTTTTTCAGTTGGAAGTGGTTTAATTCGAGGAACATTAAATTATCTTTTAAACTTTTTGCATTATAATATATAAAGATTTAGATAGTTTTGTA